>RCWM02001021.1:0-172576 GCA_003667255.2 Euschistus heros
GGGCCGAAGGTTGTTCGGAAGTTCAATAGGAATTATCGCTATTGCTGTGTTATTGATTACGGCTCAAATTATCGCTGTCAGTCCCACATTTTCTATCAGTTGTAATTAAATCACTAAGCCATCAATTTTTTTTTAATTTAGCCTTGGCGATCTACGCGGCTGTTTATTCAAAGCGATTCATTGCGGTAGTAAGTACCAAGCCTCATGATTTAATATTATCGAGATATCTGGCAATCAAACATGATGGCCTAAAAGCCCTAATATAGAAAAAAAAAAAAAAAAAGAAGGCAAATTTGAACGTTCACTTAGTGATTACTTGGTAACCAGTGGTAATTTATTAGTTATAGTACCTTCTTAACTTGAGGTGGGCACCAGGATGATATTCCATCTTAGTCACTGAAATGTCTTTACAATTATTTGCCTTTGTACCAAATTTATTTTCCTGTTATAATTTTATTTTTTATTTTTTATTTTAGTTGATCTATTCGATAAAAAAATTCAAATTTGTAAATCTTGTTTTTTTTCCTTTTGAAATTATTTTTATTTGATACATTTTTTTAGTTATTTATTCATAACTACTGTAGCTAGACTTTAATTTATATGATATCTAATAATTGTTCTTATGGACATGGACGATAGTTCTATTATTCTAATTCATATATCCTCTATTGTACTATATCTTTCAAGTCAGATCTTAATCCCATTTATAATCGATGAGACCTCGTCATTTCCTCCGACCAATACTACCTCTCCTCCACCACAGCGCTCAACCTCCGTTAAGAATTCTCTTCTTCTTTATTCAGACAAGCTAATTCATTCGCAAATCCCTTACCTCTTTTCATATTTATAACATCATCCTAAACCAAAGTGAATACCTCTAATTATCAACTTACTCAATTAGAATAAGATTTCTAACAATATCTACTGTTAAAGATATAGATTCTACTTAACAGAAATTCTGTTATTCATATATTTAACTTATAGCTACCTTCCACTAATACTTTGTACTACAATTAGCGTTTGTATTTATTTATTTAATTTCCTCATTATTTCTAAAAAGCGGAATGCTTCGTGGTTTTGCCTCTTCGATTAATTTTTTTTATCTCTGTACCAATGTTGTTGACTCGTTTGAATTCCATCTATTATCGGAATGTGTCTCTTGCTCTCTCTTCCGCTCGTCTCTTCTCTTATCTCTGTCCCATCTCTCTCTCTCTCTCTCTCTGTCTCTCTCTCATCTTCGCGCTAATCTCATCAGACTCTCTTCCTCCTCTCTCTCTCTCTCTCCTCTCTCTCTCCTCGTCTGCTCATCTCTCTCTCTCCTCTCTCTCTTCTCTCTCTCTCTCTCTCTCTCTCTCTCCTCTCTCTCTCTCTCTCTCTCTCTCTCACTCTCTCGCTCTTTCTCTCTCTCTCTCTCTCTCTCTCTCTCTCTCTCTCTCTCTCTCTCCTCTCTCCCTCTCTTCTCTCTCTCTTCTCATCTCTCTCTCTCTCTCTCTCTCTCTCTCTCTCTCTCTCTCTCTCTCTCTCTCTCTCTCTCTCTCTCTCTCTCTCTCGTACTCTCTCCCTCTTGCTCTGTCTCTCTCTCTCTCTCTCTCTCTCTCTCTCTCTCTCTCCTCTTCTCTCTCTCTCTCTTCTCTTCTCCTCCTCATCTCATCTCTCTCTCTCTCTCTCTCTCTCTCTCTCTCATCGATGGTCTCTCGCTCTCTCTCTCTCTCTCTCTCTCTCTTATCTCTCTCCTCTCTCTCGTCTCACGCCCTCTCTCTTCTCTCTCTCCTCTCTTCTCTCTCTCTCTCTCTCTCGGCAGAATAAGTCGATAGGTTACCAGCTATACCCTCTGGAACACTTCCTCCTGAAATAAGACATGCTCCTTCTTAAGCTCATTTAATACACTCTTTTAATACACAATTTTCATTTTATAGGTTTTAAAATATGTATTCATGAGTTGAATGGAAGAGCGCATGATAAGCAGGTGAAGAATATGAATAGGTATAAAAAATAAAGTTATACTTTTCAGGATAAAGGTTTTTAAATGAATAGAAAAGCACAAGGATGTAAATTGCGGGTGGAAATAAAGGTAAAACCAGCTTAATCCTCAAGAGTTGATATATATGCAAGGCCAGTCTTAGACCCCCATCTGCACCTCGGAGAGCAACCTGTTCATGAGAACCTTCCCTACCATCCTAATCCTCTGGCCGAGTTTCATTTTAACTCTTCTCATTTCTGTGAATTTTTTGAAGTCGGCTAAGAACCCATGAGATTTCGTTGATAGGAACATTCAATTCCTGATCAGATTCTTAACCTAATGATGCTGATTTAATTGTAGTAAAGAATATATTTGCAGAAGAGTTCTTCAACTCAACTAAAGTTGGTAATTTCATCAGTCATATCATATTAAGTTCGGAAAACATTTGTTTTAGAAGTAGGTATTAATGAAAGTGAATATGAGCAGTTAACAGATACTTATGTGAAGATTTTTGTTTAATACCGCTAGTTACTTTTACAATTAGTAACAGTTACTTTTAGCTCTTGAGTGATTCCTAAACTAGGGAGCAACTTTCGGGCTGAAAAGTTCTACGGTTGAATATAATTTTTAAAATGTTTTTTGTTCTTCAGCTGTCAACAAAAGTTTAATTCAAAAGAAATTCAAATAAAAAAATAAAATGAAATTACCTCATGGAAAAGACAAACTCCTTGAGATGACAATTTTTTCTCATTTTTTATAGCCACAACGATGACGGTGTTGGTAATGAACATGACAATATTTTGTATTATACTCGTATGTCATGATCTGTTTATTTTATGCTATATATGTTTTTTTCAACTAAGGAATGTAATAGAATATGACCATGAGCATTTATGGTACTGAAACCATCAGGGGGGGAGGGGAGCAGTTAAAAAAAATCAGAAAGGTGGTATTAATTAAGAGAAACCAGAAAATTAATGTGTGATGGAAAATGTACTTAAATGTCATTTTGATGAAGTTATTTAGTACTACGTATGACAATGAGACTTTTTTTAAAATAGGTTTATTTATTGATATTAAAATTAAGCATAATTTTATGGTATAGGGAGAAAATAAAATTATATTAAAAAAAAAATAGTCTTGTAAGACAAGAAATATGATTATAAACGAACCTGACAATGAAAAAACAATAAAAGCTAAACAGTTATCATACGTTTCTCGGAGGGTTTCAAGTTGTGGCTTTATCAAGGTGGGAGGGTAGTGGGGTATAGGGTATCAAGTTGGGAGACTAGTGGATTGCAGTGGGTATGGAGCTTACTATGAAAGGATAGGTATCTGGTCTGGGCTAAATCAGTAACATTGGGAACATTAAGGTCTTTATGGATAAGTTATTGGTCACAAAGTAAGGAGCATTGAGGATTTTTCGAAGGATTTTGGATTGCAAGGATTGGATACGAGATTAATTGGATGGTTTAGAGGAGCCCCAAAGCTTAACTCCGTACGTCCAAATAGGTCTAATCACAGTCATATAAATGAGTCTTTTGTAATTAAATGGGAGTTTTGTTCGTTTGTCTTGTAAATGTTGAAGTAGTCTGTAACGATGAGCAGCTTCTTGTCGTTTTAGTCTAGTATGTGGATTCCAAGTAAGAAGTTTATCCAAGTGATTGGGATGCAACGAAAGGATTATTATTTACTGATAACACACATGTGTCATCAGCTTAAGTGGTGAGGACAGTGGTAGGTCAGCTGTATACACGATGTAGAGGATGGGACCTAGGATACTACCTTGAGGAACTCCGGCAGATTGGGTAAAGAGGGAAGAATAGGAAAATTTGTGGTTTACTTTGAATGTTCTGTCAGTGAGATAGGATCGAATAATAAGGAAATATGTAGAAGGTAGGAATTGGCGGAGCTTGTACAGTAGTCCCGGGTGCCAGACTCGATCAAACGCAGTACATTCCGCGCTCCAATGCAGAGGAGACAACGTCCACTACACGATGACATTGCTGGATAGTTGAGTGTAATGTACGGAATTCAAACTGGTAATCTGGAATTACGTGATGGGATTCTAGGATAGGATACAAACGTTTTAAAATGAGTTTTTTCTAGAATTTTACCCATGATTGGTAGGAAAGGAATTGGACGGTATGAGGATGGGAGCTCAGGTGGCTTTTTGGGTTCAGGAATCATTTTAACTATTGATATTTTCCAGGAGTCAGGGTAATATGTGGTGCGGAGTACAGCATTATATATGTATGTTAGGAATTAAAATAAAAACTGAACTCATTTAAACACTCTTAAGATATCTGAATAAAAAGGATCGCTTTTTGATTGTGTGAAAAAAAAAAAAAAAAAATTGATTGAGATTGAATACATGCAGTCGCAGTTTGAATATTTTTTATTTATTGGAGTTGGATTCTACCTACCAGGACTCTACGATAACACGAAAATTAAAGTGTGAACTATGAGTTCATTATGTACGTTCCTGTTTATCATTTACTTGAATTCGCTTCTTGTTTAGGATTCGCACAAATATAATTTTAATGATTTTTTATGATGAAAATGATTTTTTGTAATTTTTAGATATAAAAAAAAAAACCGATTTCTACTGTTTTACCAGTCAATCACTATTGCCGAAAGTACCTTTTCGTATAGTTGCACCCGTTATCAGCTAATTACCCCCAGATCCTGAGGTACACCCCCGCGTGGCGACACTGCGCCTGCCCCGGGACCTTAAGCCCCAACTCCCGGCTCAGCGGTTCCATTTCCACCCCGACCGTCGACCATGAGGTAAAGCCACTCTCACACGACACCTCTAGCGATCTTCGCCGTAATAGACATGCACCTTAATACATGACACTATATTATTTTATATTTATTATTAAATATTTCAGATTTTTTAAAAAGAGTTTTAGTTGTTAGATTTTTTATTTTTAAATTAAAAAAAAAAAAACTATTGAAATTAAAAAAAAAAAAAAAAAAAAAAAAAAAAAAAAAAAAAAAAAAAAAATGGAAATATATATATATATCTACAAAATAGTAGCAAATAATGTAAAAAAAAAAAAAAAAAAGAGTAAACGTTATTTATTAATTTTTTTTTTTTTATTTCAAAATTACATTACAGGTATATTTTTCAATCATGAAGGTAGTTCGAATTTCATATGTCTGTTTAGAAGACACAAACTAAATTTTTTGTATTCCTAACTAAATTAAAAAAAAAATATTTTTAGTTACTTAATGTTCTATAATAGTTCAAAGTTTTATAATTTTCCACAGAGAACATGAGTATACAACCTGTTATTATCCAATGTTTTTTTATAGTAGGGCTTTTAATGATCTATTTATAGAATCATTGAAAAAAATTATGTTCCTAAAAAAAAAAAATTTAGTTTTCCATTTACAATATATTTTTTAATTCAATGTTACTGGAAGATGATCCAAAGAACATAACAAAAATAATCCAACATTATTATATATTCATAAGATTATACATTTTTAGGACTAAAAAAGAATTGAGTCCTTGAATTTATTTTTTAATTTTACTGGATTGCTAATTTCGGTCTGATATTATTTCTCCAGCGAATCAAATTTAGGCTTCCGAAAAACCATGAAAATCCACTTTGAAATTTTTATGCATTTTTTGTTTTAGTAAACCCACAGAATTATTTAAAAATTATATGGAAATTTATAGGTTCCGAATATCAGGTTAATTTGACTTAAAGATGAATAGATAAAGCGTTAAAAATAGCTTTATAAATAGCTTCAATCACGAATAAAAATATAATAGGAAATGCATTATGAAACTACAATAATATTCCTTCAAAGGTCTATTGAACAGAATACAGCTTGAAACTTTTCCTATAAAAAGTCTTGTAGTTTATTCTTTCACCCATTCAAGAGTAAAGATTCCACGCTTCTAATAATCCTAAAATTTTCTTCAAATTATTAGTTGGAAGTAAAATGCACAAATGTTTGAAGCCATTGATGGAAGAAGGTGTTAACTCATTTAAAAAAAATATATATTCTTTTTTTTCATTGCCCTTTCTCACCAGCATTTAATGTTTCAGTCCATTAAAATATGAATTGATTGAGTAATTTATCTTAAAAGGTTATGCTTAAATTGCACATTAAAAGGTGTGTCAACTCAAGAGAATGAATTTCGGAAATTGCAATTAATAAATTACATTATGTACAAATAGAAAATAGGATAGAAACAAAACAAAAGAAGATTGGAAGAAAAAAAAATAAAAAAAATTTTTTTTAAAGAAAGCACAAAGTTCTAAACAGTAACGCGAAAATGCTTCTCCTGAACATTTTAATAACACCTTGTTCCATCAATGACTCCAATTGATATGATTTTTAAATGGAAAAAAAAATACAAATTTATGTCTCAGCTCTAAAATTTACAAATGTAATGAATCTCATTGAAAAATTTTATTTCTTGAAGACCTGAAATTTCCAGTGCTTTAACGTAATTGATAAAGTAATGTCAGCACCAAAGTAGACAAAGCAAAATAATCTTCGATCAAAACCATGTTTTTTGAATTAATATGCTTCACTTCTAACCTCACGATATATTTAAAATTTTATTTTTATTTATAAGTTTAAAAATTATTCAACTTTCATTTATATATATTTTTAAATTACTGACAAAAACATACTATCTCATTAATCTACAACAACAATTATTATTTTAAAATGTTTAAATAAATTCGAGATATTTATTATTCCACAATATAGTGAGTCCTATCCCTAAATAAAAATATCCGATGAAATTCATAATTCTCTTCAGAACGCATCATGTGCTTAAACAAGAGTTGATCTTCAATCAAATCCTAAATTCAGGATTATTTAGAATTTATTTTAAACTTTAAAATGTTCTATTGAAAAGATGAGATAGCATTATGTGCCATTATAACTTATTTTAGTTAGAAAATAAAAAATGTTTACATAAATTCTAAATATCGAACTCATGAACTACGAGTTAAGCTCCGTCGCAAGTTACAAATGTCCGATGAAACTCATTATTCCCCTTTAAATTCATCACGTGTTTAAAAAAATGATTTTGATCCTGTTTAATTTTAGATTTTCAATCAAGAAAAGTAGTAGGGGATTAAGAAAAAAAATTCTGCACATTTGTTAAAAATTTGGGATTATTTAGAATTCATCTCAGGCCCGAAAACTTATATTCTGTTTCTAAGCTGGCCATGTCATCAATAATAATTTGAAGTAATACGATTGGATCGTAAAATATCTCTTCTAATTTTGTTATATTAGTAATTTTTACAAGGTATTTTAAAAATTAAAGTTTAACAAACTTTTTAATTTCAATTCGATAAATTAGATTATATATAATCAAGGCGGCGCAGGCCTTACTTCTGTTTTTATAATTTGATTTTAAATCTCTGAATTTAGTTATAAAGTTAGAGCGAAATAATTCAGTCGTAGAATATCATAGCCATTGATTAAAGAATAATATAAATAAATATGATAATATTCATAAGATAAAAAAAACAAAAAAAAAAAAAAAAAAAAAAAAAAAACATATCAAAAAAAAAAAAAAAAAAAAAAAAAAAAAAAAAAAAAAAAAAAAAAAAAAAAAAAAAAAAAAAAAAAAAAAAAAAAAAAAAAAAAAAAAAAAAAAAAAAAAAACTTTGATATTTCTGTTAACTTCATAATACCAAGTTTTATAAAAACAGTTTTTATTTGTTCGTTTAGTGGCTCATGAAATATGACAATCCATTTTTTATATCCATAATTATAATTAACTGACAGACAAAAATTCCACTTAATTGATTTTTTTAATTTTCTCAGCTAAAAATTTCATTCTTTTAATATGTTTTCCGTCCTCATATAATTTAACTAGTACATATGAATGAATCGTATTAGGATCGTTACAAATAATAATTAAATAAAAACAAGTACGATTTAAAAAAATACAAGCAATTTTATATTTATAAAATTTTAAGTTAATAAGGTTCATACTGGGTTGGCAAATAAGCCCTTTTTGTTGAATTAATCCCTAAGGTGGATTGTTTACTCTATTTTTAATATGCAAACGAAAATTTTTACATTAGCTTAGTATTATGATTGCTATTGCTATGTGAACATGGAAAAATTTATCATTCATTATCGGCATATTTTGCTGTATTATTTAAAGAAAGGTAGTCGTAAGCCCACAAAATGTGCAGTGTTGTTGGAGATGATTCCTTAAACGAACGCACTTGTCAAAATTGGTTTGCCAAATTTAGTTCAGGGAATTTTGACATCAATGACGCTCCACGGTCTGGCCGCCCACAAGAAATTGAAATGAGCTATTCCCATTAGGACTAATAATTGATTTAACTCTATATTGTTCGCAATTAACAGAGTTGGATCAACCAATTTAAACAAAAAAAACGACCAGAACTGGCAAATCGAAAGGTTGTTTTCTACCGAGACAACGCAAGGCCCGACACCTTGTTGTTCACTCGCCGAAAATTATTAAGCTTTGGATGGAACCTTTTGTCTATGCAGAACTCCATCAATGAGAAGCAATTCCAAAATTAACAGCACATAAATAAACACTTGGATCAGTTTTTTGAGAATAAGCCCCAGACATCCTATGAGCATGGCATTATGCAATCAGTCGATCGATTGGAACAAGTTATACTAAATAATAATGAATAAATTGTAGATTAAAATATATTGTATGTCTATTATACATAGAGTTATATTCTACCTTAAAAAACCGGACTTATTAGCCAACCCAATATTTGTGTTAAGTACGTCCTATATTCGATGAGGCATAGGTCTGATGTAATTTTGAAGAAAATCTTGAAGGACATGCCCTACCTTATGCTAAACTGTAATAAATAATTTTAATTAATTAATATATTTTGATTTTAATATCAAAATTGAAATAGTCGTCCTACTCTGCTTCGTTTATTAAATTTTATTTAAAAATTTTAGATTAAAAACGAAAATTGACCTGATAATAATTATACAATTATTAATATCAAAGATTAAATTTTTAGTAATTTGATCCAATTCAATGATTATTTTCTTACAAAAGAATGATCTTTACCGTAAAATACCATTCGTTATTGTAAAATTATTTATTATAAATTTATTAAAATCACGAATGAAAAAAAAAAAATTTTGTCATTTTATGGTCTTATTTCCGTCATTCGATAATATATATATTGATTATATAATTTATATTAGTTTGATATTATAAGCCACATTTTGTAAAATCATAATAATATACTTGGAGTTTTCAGTTCAAATCTTTCCTCGGAATAGTTAAAATAAATAAAAATTAAAATCTGTACTCAGTATAATAACGTTGCGTTTTTAATTATTTTTTAAAATTTAGTTTCAGTATATGTTTTTTTTTTCTCGAAACGAATTACCTGCATAAACAGAAGGTTTTACTTCGAAAACGATTTAGTAATATTATTCGTTTTTCAGGATACGTAAATGAAAATATTTTTCTGTTTTAAGATCTTCCTAGTTTGTTAGATAAATTTTCATGTTTAATGAATACTTTTTTTTTTTTGGATGTGTAGTTCATAAAACTGACTGTATTCCTGACTTTATTCTTCAACCATTATGTCTTAATGTCAACTTATGTCTTTATGTAGATTTTAATGAATTACAGTTTGGAACGCAGGAAAACTATATATAATTAAATTTATCAGAATTATTTCTAATAATAGAATCGAAATTCTCAGTGATTCTTCATTTTATTAACGTTTTAAGTTTTAAGTTCAATTTTAAAAAAATACCCCATAAATTATTGAATATTGGCTGTTGTATTATTTAAAGCTATAGTTATTCAAGTTATTCAATAAATAATTGAAAAAGTTATTGAAGAAAGCTAGAGACAATTTTTAAATATATTTTGAGATGATCTGAAATTTATCATAGGTGCCTCTGATAGGTGGGGCGTTCAAAAAAAAAAGGCTAAATGAACTCAAAAACTAAATTCAATAATCTTAGATTCTTGCTTCAACAGGAAAAAAAAAAATCTCTTAGTGACTAAATTAACAGGAATATTTAGAATTATTTAACGCCAGTTGCCATATCTGTAAATTTTATTATTTTTTTTTAATGGTCGTCAAAGTAGTAAAAAAAAAGTTCCAACGGCTCAATCCATATTTTTTTAGATTTATATTTGTAATCATTAGAAATATTTCAGCAAATCAAAACCAAATACAAATAAAAGACCCGTTTCATTTCGGTCCGCAAGGTAAGAATTAATTAAATTAAAATATAAAAAAAATAATGGAAAATATTTAAATAAATATGAATTGTTTTACAGTTCGTACATTTTTTTTAATTAACAGGAAATTAATAATCGTTAATATATTTTATGAGGGTTGGTACTGGGTATATTTTTTATATTTTAGGTTGATGTCCCGTTTGTAAAATAGTCAAATACCATCGTTTTTATTTCAAAACTATTAAATTGATTTTTGTAAATTGGAATACATTTTGTAATATAAATGAAAATAAGATTAATTATATTTAAATAACATTTTTATATTAGAGATCAACAATACTCTATATTCACAATAACAAAAACAGTAGCTTTCTCTTCCAAAATTAGTAAATGTTATTCAAAGAAAATCGACATTATTATTTATGATGTAATACAAATATTTTATTTATTTTTTAATTATTTATTAATATTTACAACTGTATACATATATACAATAAGTAACTTTGAGGAAATTATTCCAATGACGTCAATAAAGAACTACTCACTGGTAGCACTACATTAGAAGGTCTTTCGGCCATTTCTTTTCTTCTTGGAGGATTATCGGGCATTAATTGTGAAGCAAGTTGAGAGGCTAGTGGTTTCGATTAGGTACGGAATCAACTATGAAAGGACAGGTATATAGTTTGGGCCAAATCAGCAACAAACGGAACATAAAGATCTATATAGTAAGTTTATTTGTGAGATAAAAGCTTTGAAGATTTTACGAATGATTTTGGATTGTAAGGATTGGATGCGAGAAGAATTGGAAACTTTAGTAGAACCCCAAAGCTATACTAGACTCCGTATGTCCAAATTACTGTCAGTTAATTAAGTCATTTGTAATTGAAAGCTTGTTTAGTAAATGTTGGAGTAGACAAATGTTATCTATGAACTTCTACATCTAATATGGATTGCTAATTGATGGGTAAGATAAAGAATTTATTTATCTATTAGTTAGTAAAATATTCTCAGTGTCACAAGACCATATTACCTAATCTGTTTTTGTACTCCAGAAACAACCAAAAAACGTGTGAAATCAACAGCATAGTGCGTTATTAGAATGATTGGAAACTCAACAGAATATTAGATATTATTTTTGCATAGTTAATAATATGAAAATAAAAGTCCTATAAATTGAAATACACTATTATTTATCCGTTGCTTCTAATAATCGAATATCAAATTTATTACTATTTGATGAAAAATAGGTCTTTCCAAAACATTCGTGTGTTTTCTCTACCTAAAGTTGAAAAATAAATATACTATATTTAATGAATAAGACTGTCATTAACTGTATTTATAAATTGGTTAATGGTGGAGTAAAGTTTCCAAAATAAATTAATTAATTGTAATAAATAAATAAAAAACAGACTATTCATTTATAAATCTGTTAAAACGACTAACGATGTGTTATATAATAAATATATAATCACAAATTTAAAATTTTGTATTCAATCTGTACTGAAGAAAGCTTGAGAATATGATTTTTTTTGTTTCTTGGAAGAGTGAACAAGCAGTAAACACATTAAAATAAAATAAATATGAATTAATTCATAAAAGAAGAAAATATAAAGGATCGATATTTATGAATTCATGAATTATTTATTTTGTTTTTCGTTCTGAAAAGCGTTGAAAGAAAAAAACATGTCGGAATAACAAATTACGATTTCTAAAAGCCTACGGGAAATTCTTTTCTCTTCCATAAATCTTAAAAAAAAAAAACTTGATGTCGCACGTTAGGGATCGTATATTTTGTATTAAAAAAGAATCAGGTGACGGAAAAATGCTTTTAAAATAATATATGGTGTTATAATTTGATTACTGATATTTTCATTTGGCAGGTTTCTAAGATTTTATTTCACTCTTTAGGCATTCATTTGAATTAAGAATGTATTTAACTAAATGAGTCAAGAATGTTCATTACTGTTTTTTTTTGAAATTACATTAATTGAAACATTAAGTAAAATTACAATAAATTAGCTGTTAAAAATTGTTTAGATCTCCTACACCAAAAAAAAAAAAAAACCTATACACCATAGTAACTATTTCGGTCCTAATTGTTACAAAGGTATTTTTAGCATGTGCCAGTAGAAATCATTTTCTTTATTGATTCCCCAAATGCGGGTCGGTTCTAAACTACTTTAATTTTTTTTTGGTAATTAAAAAAAATCAATGTGCTATTAACTATACAATAACTTTATTCATAAAAATAATCCCCATTATGTGGTACAAGATCCAAATGCCTTTTTATTTAAATGATTGATCTTAGCTGATAAAAATCTGATTTAATTCCAAATAAAGGCTTTGCTAGTTTTCAAAACATTTCTGCCGGAGACAATTGTCCCAAGATCTGAAAAGGTAATAATCAGGGGGAATCTGAATGTTCGGGAGAACATGGTGGCTGGGGTATTGTTTCCCATCCCATTTCCATTAATTTATCCCTAGTCAACTCTGGTTATTCGCATCTTAATCCATTTATCCAATTTTTTTCCCCATTTGATGTAGGTACCTATAGGCTGTTGCTTGTGAATCATTGAACTGCTTAGCTATTTTCGCAGATGTTTGACGTGGATACAAATCAATTAATTCTCGAATTTCCTATTCGTAGGTAACACGAGTTCTTCCAGAACGAGAGTACCTTCTCACCGAACACGGAGCATACTTTTCGAGCGGTCTAAGTTAAGCCAAGCTTAATTTCATATAGTAAAATTGAACGAACTTGAATTTTTTAACACTCACCATCTATACTATTATACAGGGTGTCCCGAATTAAAATGGCAAAACTTCAGGAACTTATAGGGGACCGCAAAAAAACTAAGACAAAAAGTTTTCCTTTAGAGATTTACTCGTTTTTGCTTAGTTTTTAGAGAAAATCGCAAAAAAAGAAATAAAAAAAGTTTTCAATTTTCAAGTTTCCTCTTCTGTAAATGTGATACTTTTCAATCTTCCAGGTGATACCTTTTAAAGGTAAAAAATATGGTCCTACCAGTAATCCGTTCCAAATTCCAAGCTAAATGTTAATAGCAAATTCATGCTGAAACCTATTCTCTCTAATAGCTCTGGGATTTTCAAGAGCCCATACATGATAATTTCTTTGATTAACAATTCCTCCTCTTGTAAAGGTAGCTTCATCGGTGCATATAATTTTTAATGGAAGAATCAATATTCTTGATAATAAGTACCAAATGCTAAACACGAGCTGGATGAGAGACCTCCTTAAATAAAAAAAAAAAAAAAAACCCTAAAATAATGTTGAGAGAAGGTACTGCTGGCTATTGGTCTCCCTTTTGTTTTGCATGTCTTATTTATTATTTATTTAGCACATTTTCTGATTGTCTTCAGTACGAAGAAAGTTGTGAGTTTATGATGAAGAAACTTTTAAAAGTCTTAAGACTAAAAATCTTTAAAAATAGATCACAATTTTTCATCCAGGTTTTGTATTATGATTTATGTGAATCTTGGCTAATCATGGAGGTATTTTAATATTCTGAGAAAATCATTTAGCTTCCTTTGTGACGACAATAAATCCACAAGTTATTATTTAAGTAAAAAAAAAAAAAAAAAAAAAATGAAAAGAAAGACAAAAGACGATTTCATTACCTTCATTCCGTCTATTTTCCAGGCTTGTTCCTTTAAAACATTTAATGAGAAGGAATGTTTTTACGAAATTCTTCTCTCTATACTAGTCCGTACTTTATTAAATTTTTTTTTTAAAGATTTTTTTTTTATATATATATATATATATATATATATATATATATATATATATATATATATATATATATATATATATAAATATATATATATATACAGAAAGTGTTTAGCATAAGAATTCGGGAGTCGATTCTGGGCATTTGCTACAAAATATACCATATTAACTATAGCTCAATTCTCATCCGTTTATATACATATATTAATATATCGTTTGATATTACTATTTTTTAATAAACATGCGCTAAAAGTAGAGAAATTTGAATAAGCACATGAGAAAGAATTTTACAATGCCTTTAAAATAAGCTTATTCAGATAAATATCCACATACAATATTTAACTTTGTGGTCGAAACATCATAAATTGCAAGTTTATAATTTTGTTAAGTATTACATTGGTTTGAAACGATTAAAAAAAAAATCTACAAACACATACCCTCTTCTAATCGATTATGTATACCATGTTAATCTTTAAAATACTAATATCAAGATACTGATATCGATTATTTATTACGAAAACATGGAGGTGCAACATCCGAAATTTGAGAAATACTCTGAAATTTAAAATAGTTTCACTATTAGAAAAGTAATTTAGGTACAACTAGCTATTGGTCTTACTCTTTTACTTACAATTTAAGAAACTTAAGATAATTCAATAATACTTTTTTTAAACAAAAAGTTACACTAAAAGGTATAATTTACAATAATTGTTTTTTTTTCTCATTTATTGATATTTACAACTGCACAAAAACATATACATCAAGTAAATGTGTTGATAGTGAATACAAGGGCATGTAAATAACTTGTGAAGAACTACTCAGCATTAGCACTTCAGTAAAAATCTGCACTAAAAGGTCTCTAGACCATCTTCTTTTCAGACGCAGGATTATCGGGAATGGAGTGGGAAGCAAGTTGGGAGACTAGTGGATTGGAGAGGCTATGGAGCTTACTATGGAAGGATAGGTATCTGGTCTGGGCTAAATCAGTAACATAAGGAACATTAAGGTCTTTATGGATAAGTTTATTGGTCACAAAGTGAGGAGCATTGAGGATTTTTCGAAGGATTTTGGATTTCAAGGATTGGATACGAGATGAATTGGGTGGTTTAGTGGAGTCCTAAAGCTCAACTCCGTACGTCCAAATAGGTCAAATCACAGTCATGTCAAAGTCATCTTTTGTAATTAAAAGGGAGGTTTGATCGTTTGTCAAGTAAATGTTGAAGTAGTCTGTAACGACGAGCAGTTTCTTGTCGTTTTCGTTTCCTTGTTGTGTGTGGATTACAAGTAAGACGTTTGTCCAAGTGAAGTCCTAGGTAGCGGATCTGTTCAACAGGGATTAATAGAATATCATTAAAGGATACTGTAGGACAGGAAGTCGTAGGTTTACGACGTAGGGTGAAGGTTATTTGATGGGATTTGTTTGGATTTATTTTAATTCACTAATTTCGACACCATTCTTGAATGTTAGTAATATGAGATTGTAGTGATTGGGATGCAATGAACGGATCATTATTTACTCATAACACGCATGTGTCATCAGCATAAGTGCTAAGGACAGTGGTAGGATGAGTCGGGATATCAGCTGTATACACCGTGTAGAAGATGGGACCTAGGATACTACGTTGAGGAACGCCAGCGGAACAATAATTGTTAAAATTTAATCACTCTTATAAACGGAAATTATCTTCTTCTTACTCAATCTAGTTCACCATGGTTTGTATTGTAGGCATAAATATGTTCTGCTAACTCTTCTCGGATTATGAAGAAGGAATGATGAGAATGCGTTCAATATAGTGGAAAATAAACTAATCGACTAACGGGTGGAAAATAAATTAAACTACGACAATCGAGTTAAGTTTTTATTTCTAAAACCTGATTATTCATTCTTAATGCCGGGTCCACACCAAACCAACAAAAGAAAAACAAAACAGCAACTCAATGTTTCCCAACATTTTTGAAACAAAAGCGAAACATTTCGGCAACAATTTTGTTTTGTTCGTGTTTTCAACAACTTTTTGTTTTCCCGTCGCCTGGCGGTAAAGATCAAAATGTTGCTGTTTTGTTTGTGTTTCTGGCAACTTTGTTGGTCTAGTGTGTACGCTCTCCACAGGAAGAAAACAAAACTTAAAATTTGTGGTTCAGTTTGTCTCGTGCTGTGTGCAAAATGACTTCATCGGGAAAAGCAATAAAATGGAGTGTTGAAAATACATGTAAATTAATCGAACTTTATAGAGAAAGTAAATTGTTATGGGATGCCCGACACCCTGATTATAAAAATCGTTATAAAAAGGCAGACGCCTTAAAGGAAATAGGAATATTGTGTAATGTTTCTTCAGAGGAAGTAGACAGAAAGATAAAAAACATCAATACCCAGTACCAAAGAGAATACAGAAATTATCAGTTATTGAAAAAATCCGGAGCTGGTAAAACTTTCGTTTCGAAGTGGTTTGGTTATTCACTATTAAGTTTCTTAAAAGATAAAAACAAGCCAAGACCAAGTGGGAATATAGGCGGATTATCGAATACACAGGTAGATATTTATTTATTTATTTTTATTTATTAGATATAAAATTTACATATATTTATGCATTATTTATTTACTTATATTTATTCATTATACATTCTATCATTTTATCCTTAAAAATCAGTACTTTTGCTCAATAGATTAACAAAATTTTAACTGCCATGGAACTTGTTATTAGTTATTAATAATTAGAATAATAAATCATTAAATCAATTAAAAAATCATTTTCCCCTAAAAAATCAGTACTTTTGCTCAATAGATTAACAAAATTTTAACTGCCATGGAACTTGACCTTGCTCAGACATAAAATATTCAGCAAATTCTTTTCTTATTTCCATAGCTTCTACAGATGATTTTCTTGCAGTCTGTTGTAGATTAAAAAACGACTGTAAAGTTTGTTGATCTTTTCTCCATGCGCCATCTTCTAGTGTACCACTATCAATATGTTCTACATCAAAGCTGTTTGGTGGATTATATTTATTTTTCGACAAGACACACCTTAGATAATTATGCAAACAAATGCATGCCAAAGTCACTTTTTCTACTTTTTCTGGTTGTAACAGCATTGGTTTGCGAAACACTCGAAACACAGACGCTAAAATGCCAAACACATTTTCAACTATTCTTCGAGCACGTGAAATTCGGTAATTGAAGACACGTTCTATTGACCCCTTATCTTGATGGCCGCTATATGGTTTCATAATGCATGGTTTAAGGGGAAAGAAAGCATCATCTGCGACTAAAACATAAGGACTTTCTTTGTCCCTTCCAAGAAGAACACGTTTTTGTGGCAAATTTAGTTTTCCTTCAACCAATAGTTTGTAAAATGGCGTATTTTTAAAAACACCTCCGTCAGAGATTCGTCCTTGACAACCAACGTTTGCATACAGAAAATTATAATTTGCGTCAACAACAGCAAAAAGAACTACACTGAATGTTCCTTTATAGTTAAAAAATTCACTGCCACTGAATGTAGGTGCCTCGATTACAATGTGCTTTCCGTCCATTGCGCCTATGCAATGTGGAAAGTGCCAAATCTTGTTGAAATCATCGCTAACTTTTTCCCATTCCTCTTCACTTTTAGGAGTCTGAAATAAAATACAAATTAAATTTAATTGAAAGTTCTTATATATATTTTTTTTAATATACATTTTTTTAATATATTTTTATGCAGTTTTTAATAACATACATTCTTTACTTTACAGGAAAGTGATGATTCAGACAGTGATGAAGAGGCAAAAGAATCCGAAACAAATGACGATGATACCGCTAGCGTCAGCCAGAGTACAAGTAATATGGGAGAATTACAAGAAAGCTACGAAGATTTGCAGGCTCAAAAGGAAATTACTGATAAAAACACCAAAAGCTTAAAAGCAAAATCTACTACCACACCAAAGAAAAGAGTTCTAACCACTAGTGAGAAGCAAAATGCAGAAGTTTATGGAATGCTACAAGAAGTATATAAAAAAAAATCAGCAAGGAACATCTGTACAACCCGATGATTTTGATATATTTGGTGAGCTAGTTGCTAGAAAAGTGCGAAAACTTCGTACTCCTTATGCGCAAGCTACTGTGCAGCATTTGATCAATGATCTTCTCTACAAAGCAGAAATAGGAGAATATGACCAACCAAAAAACACAGAAACTCAAGAGCAATTGACACCGTTCCTTCATTTTCGATCTCCAATTGCAGTTCACACTAGTTCTACAGATACAAACAACCACAATTATATGAGTCCAGATAGCATTCGGTCTTGCGCAAGTACCCTTAGCGTTGGAACCTACTCAAATCCAGGCGGCATACAACCTTATTCAAACCCACCCAGCGTTCAAACCTCAAATCCATCCAGCGTTCCAACCTACGAGATACTGACTAGTCCGTCTTGCTCATCGAATCAACATACCACCCAGATTGATGAATCCTGGCCAGCTACGCGGATAACAACAAATGAATCAGCTCAGTCATACATGTAATTTTCAGATACATTCCAAATAAAAGTTATTTTAAAAAAAATCAGTTTATTTTTTAACAGCTACCTATTAATAATGTTAAATTTTACCTTGACATATGTATTTAGGGCACTTATGAGAGCATCGCAGGTTTCTGGAATTATTACTGATATTGCCTGTTTGGATACTTTGAAAAGATACATCAGACTCTGGTAATACTCCCCAGTTGCCAAAAATCTTAAAGTAATCACTAAACGTTCTGTTACACTAATGGCATTTCGAAAATTTGTATTTTTCTTCTGTATCGAGGGTCCAATGATTTCTATTAGATTTTCAAGATCAGTACTGGTCATTCTTAAAAAGTTTTTGAAGCTGCATCGCATTTCTCCACTAATACCTCTATCGTCTTTTCTTAAATCTTCCAATAGTTCCTCAACATAGTTTTTTTTTGTCGGTTCTTCAAGCTCGGCCTAACCCAAAAACGTTTTTTCTTTTTTTGGTTTAGGAATAGAAAACCAGCTGCCATAATAAATAATTCATTGTTCCTTTGTAATTCCAAATTTCGAGCTCGCCACATTTTCTATCGGGATCACAAAGTTGACTGATTTTTGTTTTCATATGTGGACAGCAGTTGACAATTAGTTCCTGTTTTCGAAAACTTGCAGTTTTGTTGTGTTGCTGATTTGTTGGAGTTTTTGTTTTGTTGGTTTGGTGTGGACCCGGCATAAGTTTTTAATGTTGCTGTTTTTATCTTCTAAAATAATAATTTTTATATTAAAATAAAAGATGAAATCGTAAAATTTTCATTTTACTTTCTTTATTTCCCACAGAACATTCTCCACTTTTTCCAATAGCCCATATTGGCCTACTATTGTCGTATGCTTTTATTTAGTCAAGGAATAAACACAATAGCTGCTTATTTTTTTTTTTTATATTATACTTTTATCACTAAATTTTTGGTAATGAATTGACTGTAGATGATATTTATATAACCTGCAATAATAGTTTTAGCATAATTTTCCTTAATTGTTTTATTTTCCTATAATTGTTTATTTTTTTTTTCTTGAAAAACAACAATTATTTTTAATTGCCAGCATTCCTCGTCGCGGCTTCGCTCACCCTCATAAATAAAGAACTTAGATAATTTTAACTAATAATTGATTGAAGTTCTATTTTATAATCGATAAAATATTTGTATTGAAGCATGCAATTGAGAACAATTTATCAATACTTTCATGCTGTAATTTTTTTTATCTGGTACTATTGCACTAATTAGGTGGTTGAATTATCTTGGCTGTCACCAATTACTTTTCCGATAATAATGTTATTAGTTTCCTTTGTCAATATTTTTTTTTTTTACGTGAAATAACAGATCGTTCACAAACCAACGGTATGGTTTATTTAATAAATCTGAAACAACAGAATAAATTTCAAAAACCAAATCATTGTTACATATCCTATATAACATCGTACCTTTGTAACCTCTCTTGAATGGCGCTCGGCACCTATCGGTCGATTTTCAAACTTCACTGCTACCACGTATTTATCGTTTTTTTTTTAATAACAATCTTATTGAAAATGTGTAAATGTTATTGTTTCTTAACCTTCCTTGAACTACTGAGATGGTATACTTAAAATTTGGTGCACATTGGTTCAGTAATTTTCGTGGTTAGTGATCATAAACGGAAAATGGCTTATCCTTTTATATAATAGTACTATCATCCCCCGTCGCGGCTTCGCCCACTCTCATAAGTACAGAACTCGGATAATTTTTTAAAATTATAATGAAGTTTTATTTATTGAAAGAAATTTTACTGATTGATATGCAATTGAGCATTATTTATACAATAATATTCCCACACATAACAGTAGTTTAAACCTGGTTAAAATGGCACTGGTTAACTGTTTGAAGATATCGTAAAAGTATAGTTAGGCGTCCAATTTTTTATTTTAATTTATGAGTTTATAATCCTGATGGACAGAGACTATTAAGAGACTCTTTTAGCTATGAATCAACAAAGTACAAATAATAATAACAATACAAAGTATAATACTTTTTATAAAAAGTATATATATATATATATATATATATATATATATATATATATATATATTATATATATATATATTTATATACATATACACATATGCCCCTCCATGAGTTTACCTGCCGATCATTATTACTTTTATTGATTAAATTATTGTATTCTTAGATTAATTAATTTTTATTATTCTACAAATTAAACAGTTACAATATGCAAAATGTGAGATCCAGAAACTTTGCCTTGGAACGTGATTGCACCAGACATTGCACACGGACACGTACGCCTTGGACAAATGGCGGTTACATTATTCACGTACGAGAGGGGGCTCGTTGTGATGATATCCTCGGGGCAAAAGGGAAGAGTTCCTATAAAAATTACTCTCATTCGTCAGTCCCCATCCTGGAATAGTGTTCAGGATCTAGAACACTCTGTAGCGATCCAAGGGTTTTGAAAAACTAAAAAAAAAAAAAAAAAAATGACAAAAAAAAAAACAGTACCTTTTCTAAAGCAGATTTTCGTATTCAAAAAATTATAACAATTAAATATAAAAATAATATCGTTACAAAATAAGGATGATTTTATTATTTAAGTTGTGTGTCTGTAGCTCATTCATAATAATAGGAGTAAATACTCAAAAATCATAACTGTAACTTAAGTGATACAGGTATGATTGATGGAGACGTGCTGATGAAGAAGTGCAAATTAATGAGCACACATTCAGGAGCTGCAGAACGTTTAGGTCTCTAATAACAGAAAAATTGACGTGAAATCGGAGATCAAAGCCAGAATAGCTTGTAAAGTGCATGGAATATGCGATAATTTTTGACTTCATAGCTTCGTTTGGAATAGTTAGAAGGTAAACATACTAAAACCCCCCGCCCCTGGGGCCCAGGGGGGGGGTGAGCTAACGGTGGGGGAAGGGAGAAGTTCCATTTTTTGGTCTTTCAATAATATCTCGAAAACAGTTGACTCTAAAAAAATATGTTTCAATTAAACATAAAAGCTAATTAAGTTTCCTATAAAGTTGGCAGTATTTAAATTTGTCGTAACTCTAACCGCTTATGAGATATACGTTATTGAAAATCGGTTATTTTCGGGAAAAAACAAATGTCACCTCATTTTTTGTCCAACTTTTGCTTCTATTACGTTCCACAATCGTTTCTCAGAAAAAAAAACATCAAAATTAAAATTTTAGAGCAATAAATTTACTTTAATTTCACATATGCGTTTCTGGTATTTGCTTCAAATGTTTAACATAAAGTGTGGTAAAAAAATTTTTATTTATAAAATTGTCGATTTTTAATAACGTATATTTCGAAAACCGTTGAAATTTCTACGAATACGTATATAATTAATTTTATAGGAAATTTAATGAGCTTTAATTTTGATCGTCTACATATTTTTCTAGAGTCCACCGTTTTCGAGATATAATCGAAAAACAAAATTGGGACCTTCTCCCCTCCCCCCACCGTTAGCTCACCCCCCAGGGGCGGGGACTTTTAGTATGTTTACCTTCTAACTATTCCTAACGAAGCTATGAAGTCAAAAATTATCGCATATTCCATGCACTCTACACCCCTCATTTCAGCACTCATTGACTGGACTATTAGTAAAATTGTGAGATCTCGAGAAGTGTCTCGATCTGCCAAAATCACTGTCTAAAAAACTGTAGCAAGGCCGGTTGTGACTTATGAAAAGCTAGACTGGCTAAATTAAAATATGATGAACGGCAGGCCGAGAGGAAAAAGATTAAGAGGGAGACCAAGGGTGAGGTGGCTGGACAACGTCCAGGATGACCTGAGAAGACTGGGAGTGAATGGTTGGAGGAGGAAAGCGGAAGATAGACAAGGTGTCCCAGAATAAAGATTATTTTTTATTCATTCATTAATTTTTTTTCATATAATTTCGGAAATTGCTTAAAAAACGAAGTGAGTATATTTAAAGAGGCAAGTAATAATTTCGATTAGAACTTTAATTTATAAATAATAATAAATCACTACTAAATTGTAAAATAAACATTAAAATTGTATTATAATGATTTAGAGTTCATTTAGCTTTTGTTTCATTAAACAGTTTCATCATGAATAGGCATCAATCAATAAGATATTTCCTAATGCATAGAGATATCCTATCTCGTTCTACACTGCTGCTCTTATCAAAGATTATAAGATAGCACTAATTTTCAATATTGATGATGACAATGAAGTCGAAGTAATAATAATTTTTAGTTTATTATTATAGCATTGAATTGTTTTATGAGAGTATTTAATTAGATCTTTCAATTTTTTTCTTACTTTTACAGTAAGTTAATCTCACTGATGAATGATATTTCCAATACTGAGGGTATATAATGTTTAAGCTGTGTGTTATAATGTATTAAATGACTGAATAAGAGTTATATAAAGTCGGTTGTTCAGGAAGGATCAGTAAAATAATATTCAATATCTGAGATTTACAAAAATGTTTTGTCAATATAAATATTAAAAATTTTCAAAATGTTACTAAAAAATATGTTTTTCTAATCTCAACACATTGCTAATTTTTTTTAAAATAATCCTTCTCGACGGATTAGTTTTTATATAATATTTTAGTGGAATACAGTTTTTTTGATCTACAAAATGAATAATGAAAAAAAAAAAAAAAAAAGATCTTTGTGAATAATATTAACAATACTGGCGAAATTTATATGGGTGGTTTTAATATTTCGGGACAATTCCAATAAAAATAAATGTTTACTACATCCAAAACATGTAAAATGATTTTTTTTTTTTTTTTTCACAAATTGTTTCTCTAAGGAGTGTGAAGTAAGTCTGTGAAGTGGACATTCATAATCTGCAATATTTCTAGATATATTAAATAAATAATAACTATTAAAATCTAGGGAGTGAGTTGGGATCAAGGGAATGAAAAAAACACCACTAGGAATGAGGGAAATATCATATTTATTACATTAAAGAAAAGAAAAACGAAATTAACCAGCTATATATATTATAAACTTGGGGTGTATACACATATTGCATTATCGGACTTTTAAGTACGTACTATCACATCTACTAATCTTTACTATACCTTCAACCTAATCTTTAAAAATACTAAAATAATATAAATTTGTACTTAATTACGACAGTTCTTTTAACTTTTAAACAATAAAACCTAAATAGATTGTAAATGATAAATAAGCTACGAAATAAAGACTCTCACAATAGGTATTAAATAATATACGAGTGTGTTAACTTTTTTTTTTTTTTTTTTTTTTTTTTTTTTTTTTTTTTTTTTTTTTTTTTTTTTTTTTTTTTTTTTTTTTCTTCTAATCCCCTTTTATTTTTATTGATTTAAAATACAATAACAAACATTTAAATCCATCCCTTTTTCTGCATTTGGTGCATTTTAAGGGAGTTTTGTTTAAAGTACAAAAATTATGATTATATTAAGTACAGCAATACAATAGATGTTGATCTAGTGATGGGGCTCACTAGATGTTTGGGAAAGAGGGTCTGTTGAGTCATATTAGTCAAGTCTAAGTGTTTTGACGTAATTTTGCCACCTCTGTGGCTTTTCAGTTGGCGTTAATGTGTTGAATAGTGGGTTAGTCGAGTATTTGAGGCTATCAAAGAATTTGATATGCCTCCTTGTAATGTATTCTGTCACCTTTGGTAAGTCTAGTGTTTTGTGTATTATGTCAGTTTTAGTCCTTTGTAACGTTGTATGTCGAACGATTCGTCTCAATACCCCGTTCTGAAACTGTTGGAGTCTGTTTGATGTCGATTGTGATATGTTTGCCAACATCGGAGCTCCATAAAGGAGAGCCGGTCTCAGCAAACATTTATAAATCATTAGTTTGAGGCGGAGCGAGAGGTTTGGTGTACTTAGCAGGTGATTTAGCCTGTATGATTTTGTTCTCACCGACTTAAGTTTTCGGTTGCAGTGGCTTGAAAGTGTAAGGTGCCTGTCTAGAGTGACTCCCAGATACACAATACTGCCCGCTGGCCTCTTAGCGATTCCTGCTACCTTATAGGTTTTAGGAAGAGGACGCTTATTTTTCTGGAAGGAGAAGATAATGCAGTCAGTTTTGATTTAAATAATGTTCCTTGAACTTTCATTATAACTCAGTTGGTGGGTATAACGTTTAGACATTAAATAAAAATGTAGACTTTACGTTTAATTGAAATCGTTGGTTCCTCTTGGGCTGATGTTGATGGTCCGGCTGTGCTGGATGCCTAGAAATTTCCTACATTTCATGGTATGAGAGGGAGAAATCAATCAAGAAATTTATTTTTTAGAAGCAGATAAACGCTAAAGAAATTTAAATTCAGATATAACACGGTATTCTCACTTCCAAGTATTCAGATTTTACATTTGAATGCCTAGGGAGTGAGTTCTAACCAAAACAACGTTGGTATCACGTTAAACACGTGGCCTATTTGAAAAGTAAAACATGGTATCTATTGGTTTTTCAGTAGAGCTTTAAATTTATCTTGAATCTAAAAAAATGTATCGTATTTTCAATGGGTTGCTGCACCTTAGGGAGTGAGGATGAATTAAAATACGGTACTTACCGAGCGGAGTCAATGCACCTCCACTTGTCTACCAACGAACTCAGCGTCTTGAAACAGATGGCAGTAGACAGGTCTACCAGAAATAGCGTTGCCCAATACAAAACACCCCTCAAATTTTTCTTTTATAGAGCGTTGGAGGGATTTTCAAAAATAACAGGGTGTGAACAAGAGGGTTGTGGCACATCTGATAAAAAAAATAGAAAACAATACACCTTCATATTCTCAAACTAGAAAAAAAAAAAACGTAAGAGAAGGCCTTAAATATTTTCGAAATGCAAAAATTTTCAAGTTGTGACAGCCTAGGGGGTGTGAGTAAATGCTGTACATGAAAGTCAATTACTCCGGTTATATATGTAGATATATGATTATTGTTGGAAGTCCATAACGGTACCATGGGTACTTGACCATGTAAACTAAAATCACAATTTTATGTTCAGTACAATTTTCAAAATTACCTGTGACTTAATTTGTACCGAAATTTTGAAATCACCTATATTAATATTTTTTCTTTGAAATGGTCAAATTATGCTCTATACTCTTGTGAATATATTATATATATTTTAAATATTGTAGTTTTCTAAAATTTAAATGGTCGAGATATATTCATTGCCCTTAGTTACAAACCGAAATGCAGTTTTCATCAATAAAAAAAAGGTAGATAGTTGGGGTCGTAATATTAGGAGAAGTAGATAGTTGGGGTGTGCAGTCATAAAGATACACGGCAATTAAAAAAAAAATCTTATTTCAATAGTCTTTATGTATTGTTTTATTTACCTTTAGATATTGCCTTTATGTTATTGTCTTTACTCATATATTTATTCTTTTCATATCTTTGTTTTTTTACTCTCTACTATTTAGTCATACCTTTTTGTTTGTTTTCTACTTCTAGCCCTGATGAAGGCTTGCAATGCAAGTTGAAACGTTGGCATTAAAAATTAAAAAAACTTATTTTTTAATTGCTGTGTATCTTTATGACTGCATACCCCAACTATCTACTTCTCCTAATAATTAACAGTCAACTATGCCTCATCAATAACAATAAAAAAAAAATTGAAAAAAAATTGTAGATAAACAGTTTTTTTGAGTAATAATTATACGAGGATTCATTTTGAATTTCACTTTTATTTTATAATTCGTTCTTGTTAAATTCAAAAACGAAAATCAGGAGATGAGCTGAAATAAAAATAGAAAACAACAGATATGTTAGGCATGAGGAGGGAAAGAACCCAGTGGTTTCCCTACCCTGTCTTTGTTTACACACGTTTATATAATTAGGTCTCCCATCCAATTCTCCAGTATTCTCCAGCATGAGAGATGTTGCCTTTCTCTCTATGACTTTGTATGTGTGTCCACTTAATTTATCTAGTAAGCGTATGCAGGGGGTCCGTGTGTGTTCAGTGAATGTTGATTCGCGTGGGTGTGTTTTGTTTTGTAATTTACGTAGTGCTTTTGCTATTAGCCATAATATCTTTGATTGAAAAGTTTGAAATCAGTTTATGCGTATTTATTCAGCAGTGCCGTATCTTTTTGGAACATAAGTCCACAGAGGTTTAACTAGGTGTGTGTAGATCATTAATATCTGTATTTCTTCTTACATATACAAAATTATTTTTATTTTATTTTACCTGTGCATATTGTTATTATTTTTTTCATATGTTTACATTATATTTACAGTTCTATTTTTCAATTGTAATCAATTTTTTCTAAACTTACATGTCTCATGTTTTATGTATATTATTATCTTAGTCAGAAATTATGGTATCATATATATACTCGTATGTTATTCTTGGGGGGATATTTGTTCCAGATATTTTTTATCCATTTATTGAAATTTACAACGGTATATAAAAAAAAACATACATCCTGTAAATGAGATTTTAACGAACATAAACCAGTCTCAAACTTATATAAAATACTATTAATCAACTTAAGTATATGCTGATATAATCATAATTTTATAATGAAAGAAAAACATACAAAAAAAACTTTCATAGAATAAAAAGAAAAAAAAAAGTATAACATCCCAGTAATAAAATAAACAAAATTGTAACTATTCATTCTTAAATATCTTTATATTTTTATATACAAACATACATACTCATACATACTTACATACACACACATCTAAATACATACACTCACACATAATATACAAATACATACATGAACAAGTATATTTAAAACAACAATAAATATAATTTATTATTATACTACAATAATAAATGTCTAGTTCTTTTATGTACATACCGTTTTGTACTATTTTTATTGTGGTTACCAATATTTTTTATAAGTGGGTTTTTATTGTTTTTACACTTATTGAAAAATTGTTTGCATATTTTCTCAATGAATTCATTAATATAAGGTATACACAATTCTTTATGCCTAATTTTAATTTTTGTAAAGTAATCATACAGAAATTCTTAGACATTTGTTTTAGAATATTTGTAATTTTCTGTAGTTAGTTTTTAACCTAAAGCTGAATATAGGGCTTGCATACGTAATTATAGGTCTTAAGCAGGCTTTATATATTAATAGTTTATTATCTGTGCTTAGCCTAGAATTCCTATTAAAGTATGGGTATATAGTACACAGAGCCCTGTTTGCTTTATCACACACATAATCAGTGAGTGCAGTAAACGCCAGTCCTTTATCCATTTTAAGTCCTAAATATTTGATCTGTTTAACGAACATAATAACAAGACGATGCTTGTGAAGCAATAACCCAGTAGTAGAATTTCACTAGAAGTTCTTTATGAGAAGATCACGAGGCCATCTTCTTTTCAGAAGCCTCTGAGGGTTATCAGGGATAGAATGAGAAACAATTTGAGATACTAGTTGATTTGAATAGTTTTGGAGTTTGCTATGAAAGGATAGGTATCTCGTTTGAAGTAAATCAGCAATATATGGAACATTAAGATCTTTATGGATAAGTTATTTGTTACATAGTGTAATGTATGACAGATGGGACACTGGCGCATGCGCTTGATCATATGGGAGAAAGTGTTTTGTTAGTAAAGAGTAAAAAAAAGGTGTGAAGGAAAAACATAGATACCACTGAGCTAATGGCGGTACATAGTTAGTGTTTGAACAAAAAACGCTACTGTAAGTTTGAAAGAAGTAATGACACTGGAGTGTGTTTGTGCTCTCTCTCTCCCTCTGTACATCTTTATCTGAAGTATGTTAAATAAAACAGTTTTATGTGAATTAATTAGACATAGATATTCAAACCGTTGTAATTAGGATAACCATTAAATAAGATATCATTACAATTAGGTTTTATATTGATATAATATTCACCAGATGTTTAATTTAGATTAATTAATATGTTTTTTGTTTTGTTATGTTCATTTCGTTTAACGTCACTTTATGCTGCTATGGCTAATCGGACGATGCTACTGTGGGAGTCCTACATTTTGCCTATCCAGGTATAATTAGGATAGGGATCTTTAACGAGTACCTGACATCGCACAGGCTCGAGACCCCCAATTTACGTCCCTTCCGAAGGACGGCATAGCTAAGGATTTTTTACTCCCTTTAAAAAATCCTAAGGTCATTTGCCGGGCTGCGAACCCCCGAACTTGGGTTTAGTAGGTTGCTATGCTAACCACTACAACTCAGGTGACCCTAATTAATTAATAAAATTATTTGTATACACTCTTTATTCACTGATGGTTATGGTTATGCCAGAGTAATTGTAAATTTTTTATATGTATCTATTATTCGAATAGATATATATACTTTGAGGAGTATTAAAATAATAAGGAACATTAATGATTTGTCAAAGGATTTTCGATTGCAAGGATTGGATAAGAGATGAATTAAATGGTTTAGTGGAGACTCAAAGCTGAACCTTGTATGTCCATGTAAGTCTAATTACTGTTATATAAATGAGTCTTTTGTAATTAATTGAAATAGAGCGCTTGTCTAATAAATGTTGAAGAATAGTAAACTAAATATGATTTAAGATACCACATAGAAAATCAGGGGGGGGGGGAGGAGGGGAAATACCTTTTATAAATAAATAAACAAAACAATAAATCACCTTTCTCATTTTTCTATTCTATTTATAAATTTAGACACATATAAATGTTTTTAATGTTTATAATTCAAAGAACATTAGTTCAATCAGATGTCCGGATTAACAGGATCAACTATAAAAAAAGAAGTAAAATAAATGTGATAGGTAGGTACGATCTGTTAAAAAAATTGTTTGCACTTTAATAATTATTTATTTTAAATGTACCTAAGTGGGACTCGATGGCCGAGTGAGTTGAGGTGAGAGTCTCAGTGTGCTCGGTACTAAAGTCGTGGGTTCGAATCTCACCTGGGCGGGTTAAAATTTCCATCCTTCCTTCTTTTTTTTTCTTTCTTTTTTTTTTTTTTTCTGATCCCTCGGAAATCTAAAACAGACAAAACAAAATATTAGTAATCCTATATATACAGGGATAGTAAATAGGAACGATACATTTTTCACTTGGGGTATTGGAAGGAGTATTGAGATTAAGAATTTTTAAAGTTAGTTCGCCTGATTGGTTCGGGATGATGAGTTGATGGGCCTCCACTCGTTGTATAGGAAAAACAAAATAATTAAATTAATAACAAGAAGAAGATAATAAGAAGAGTTAGAAAACAAAAGAAGGAGAAAGTTGTATATAAGAGAGAAGAGAGGAAGATAGAGCAAAGAGAGTGGTCTACATATGTACAGATTTATGAGATGATCAGACCTTCCAGCCCTAATTGGAGTACATAAGGACGTTAAGCCTAAATAAACAAACTAACATCATCAGAAATCAGAAATCTGTTTTGGAAGTTTACTTCCTGTAGAATTGAGTAAATATGAATTTTTATAATAAAGTGATTAATGCGATGAAATTAGTAAAATCTATTTGGAAAAAGCCTGTATCGAAATTTATAAAACCAATAGAAACGCTCTGCTACATTTGGTTCCGAATTTGAATTCCTGAATCGTAAATACAATATTGAGATATTTAACTTAGTGACGTTCATGAAAAAATACAGTAATTATGCGAGCAGTGATGTGAACATTTTTAAAACGGTACATGTTTTTGCGGGGGCTAACTCGGATTCAAAGAGTTTAACCGTCCGTCCGTTAATACTCGTAACAATTATTTTATTTTTACTAATGTAATATTATTAATTTATATTTATAGTATTACATTCCGGCTTCTGTCACACTAGAGTCTAATGTGAATTTTTTTTTTCTTTCGAATGGGCCAGCATAGGACCATGTGCCAATTTCAATTCTTTCTTCCTTGTTCTTTTCTTTTCTTTCAGTATGCTTTCATCTATTCACCATGTTTCCTCTTTCTGTCCTCAGACCATTTTGTACCAGTCCTTTTCACTTTCCTGCCTTGGAATCCTTCCATTTTCAATACTTTTTGCCGAAAGTCTTCTCTATTATTCAATTTTTCTATTTTTACATTTCTAAAAATGTAAATTATTATTAATTATATAATATTATTTTTATTAATTGTGTAGATTATTATTCCCCTATATGGTTCATACATTATATTTTAGGTTACATTGTTATAAAAGCAATATTCAAATAACGTTGTAAATTAATTATTCTCTCCGGTATGTTTACCTTTCATTGCTATTTATTTGTTATTCTGTTTATCCTGTATCTTATTTAACCCTCCAAAAGTCGCAACCCTAGGGCTAACACCATTCCTGATGATTTCATCACTTTCATTTATCTCATTTACATTATTTGATTTTTGAAGGAATACACATTAAGAAAATATAATAAAAATAATATTTATTTATTATAACAACTTTTAACTATTTTTCTCTTAGCACGACTTTTTACTATTATTCACTTCACTAATTTTATTTATACAGCTATGACAGGCAATTTTTGAATGTTCAAAACATGAATACATTTTACATTGTTCACAAAAGTATTCAGTAAGCCTTCGTTTTTCACATAATTCACAAACATCTTCTTATATGGCCGCGTCCTTCATGACTTACTTCAGGTGGAGCATCCTCTTTTCTATAATATATGAAACATAAACAAACTCTGACCTATAAATGAATTATCGGTAATGCATTCCTCATCACTAGGTACATCATCTTTGTGTTCAGTATCTGAATGCTCAATTCTTTCTCCAACAACGTCTGTTTCACTTTCAGAATCTGTCTCACTTTCTCAAAATTTTCTATATCACTATTATTCTCCGTATTACATAGAATTATTTTACAAATCATTTCAATATTGTCTGGGTTTTCTAGATTAGTAGTAGCAATGAGCCTAATAGATCTTGTCCCGGTAACAGCGGAATAGAAACTAAATAACTAAAACTCTAGAGAGGATATTGAGGATTTGACGTCACTAATGCATTCGAGGAATGTTAGTTGAAAGGTACTGAGTCGCTTATACCATTATAAAAATCCTACTCGGAATACTGCGTAAAAAATACCTTGTGTGATCTCTCAGATTGATTGCGACTACTGGAAGGTTAATAAATTCTTTCAGAACAAGAACAATAATTCTCGTATTTGAATAACCTACTTACAATTATATAATATTATTATTAATATTATTCCAGTGTGACTCATCAGTAACAAAAATTCCAGTACAATACGTAGTAGTGTTTCTTGTATTCATTTGGTGTTTGCACGTAATATCAACTTCACCAGTAAGAATACTAAATTACCGTTACCTACTTTAGTTATCATAAACCTTTATTAACTATGAAAAATATTTGTGCATACTAATGTAAATATATACTTATTCGAAAAACATGTACCCTGTATCCTTGGTTTGATCCCTGATTTAAACTGACAAGGGGACGTTTGGAGTTTTAACATTAGGCATTAGGAGCCGAGAAAAAAAAATATGAAAATCAAGTTTTATTTTTTTCTCACCTCTCAGTCAAGATAGAGAAATGATTCTTTCACGTTTAATTGCAGTTATATATGCTATTTGATATAAGGATACTTCCGTTATGCTCAGGACACCACTCGGCTTTAGGGTGCTCAAAAACTCTAAAAAATTGACAACAATCCAAGAATATCCGCTGTAAATCAGTGACATTGTTTTTCATTAACAAATGACCTCAAATCTCGATTTAACGTACCTTAATGTGAAATTTTATAAAAATATTGATTTTTTACTCTTTTCGAGGAGGTTAAAATTTTGAAGTTGAGATTTCATCAACGATTTCTAACGGCTGCGTTCAACCGATTACAATAGTAATGGCATCACTAGAATCAACATACATTTTGCTTTTTATCCATGTATATAACATTGGGATTACTCCAGATTTTAGTTGACAAAAACTGATGTGAATTAAAAAGTCCGAGGTCTGCTATAACTTGAGACATCTCAATAATGGAAAATCCTGCGACCTCCGGATTTGAGTTAAACTATACAGTTTTTTGGCTTTTAGATGACCTTAAAATTTGGTTTTAATCGGTGGCGAAATGGGTGAGATAGCACAAATTATTTACATTGTTGTGTTTTATTTGAATACGAAATGTATACGAATTTCTCTTGAAGATTCCCTGTATTGAAGTTTTATGAGAAATAGTGTTACATAAATCAAAACATACCTAAAAATTTCCGTGAATTTGAAACGTACAAACATGTCCATTTTTGTAATAGAATTTTTTTTTAAAACCAAGGTGTCACTATCCAGAATAGAGAATCAATTTTTGGTACTGGTACCGGTATAGCGAATCGAAATATTTTGGAACGAACATATTACTATTTTATATTGATTCAGAATATATATTTATTTGTTTTATAAACTATAAAAATGTTAAGTTTATCTCTGGATTTCAATGGCAGCATCTTCTAGAAAATATTTGGTATTCTTAAGGGCTCGGATGGAATACCAGAGTTCCCCTTCGGGAATATTCCTTTAAGAAAAAGAGACAGAAGGATGGTCCCTAAGGTTCTGTTGGCGATGTTGGCTGTAAGTCAGGTCGTATATTTGATTCGACCCCGACCAACTGTAAATCCTTCTCTTCAACTAATCACAACTCTTAAAGCTCGGAGATTTAAATGCTCTAGAGAGGTTTTAGTACTGTTACCCTCTTTCGTAGGCTTTGTATTTGATGCGTAATGCAAACATAATTATTCATATGCATAAACATAATATTCTAAGTCTTGTTACTTAATCATGAATTCAATTTCCGATATAATGTTTTAGTGATGTACAGTTATAATGAAAAATAATATTTTGTATTATTGTATAACATATAGTCGAGGTACTATCTGCAACGTTCCGACGAATATATTAAACAATGACCAAAATTCCAAAAATTAAAAAGGAAGAGAGAGTGTCCTTTTATAAAACGTTATAATAAATTCAGTTTTTAAATAAGACAATGGTGGACTGTCCTAAGACCAGTTAAAATCCTTAGATTCTGGCAGATCTCAAAATAGTGTCTTTAAGAGTCCTGTGAAAAGGATTAAACGGGAAGAATACACTTTTAAAAATTAAAATATGATTTATTTTTAGAGGGGCAAAAACTAATTTGTCGGAAGGAGTGGCCAAGGATGTCCTTCGGCTGTTAAAAATCGTCAGATCCTGGCAGATCTGAAAAAAATATCCTTCAGTGGATTGGGCGTATATAGAATATAAGAGAACAGAAAGAAAACTTTATTCTGGAACAAAGTCCCTTAAGAATAACTTTAAATAACACAAAGTAAGATCATAACTGGCCGAGAGCTATTAAAAATAAAACAATATAAATAAAATTGAATACAAATATGTATGAAAAAAAAAAGTACAGATTAAAACTAGAAAAAGAAAAAACTATAAATTAAAAGAGAGTAAAAAATAAATACACAAAATAGAGGTTAATATTTTAAACAAAATTGCAGAAGAGAAAAAAAACCAAACAGAAACTTAAAGAATATAAAAAAAAAAAAGAAAGTCAAAAATTATCATTACAAGAAATTAAAACATTATCATAATCAAACTATAATTAATGCTAATGTTTTATGTCTGACGGTCTTACTAATTATATTAGACGATTACATACATAGTACATACATCCTTATAATTAGAGAGCGTCGGATTGGAGGGAAAGAAGATGGTGAAAGAATAGTGTTTTGAATGTTCCAAGGGAAGAAGCATTGCGGATACAGGGGGGGGGGGATTCCAAAGAGTAGAGGATCGGACAAGGAAGGAACGTTAGAATGCAGTACTTCTGTGGGATGGAGTATAGAGATCGGAAAGACGAGATCTTGTATGCAGTGATTTGATAGCAGACTTGAATTTCAGGTTACTGTAAATAAAGGGAGGGTGACGGGTGTTGATGATTTGGAATAGGTAGGTGCCTAGGAAGTATTTTCTGCGGAAGGAGGAGAAAAGCCAATTTAACACATTGTAGAAATGCGAAACATGGGAATGTCTCGAGGTTCCGAAGACAAACCTAATGAAACAATTCATGATGCGTTTTAATCAGTCTTCAAGAACCGTCGAGAGCCCGCCATATATCACGCAACCATAGTCAAATTGAGGGAAGATAAGGGAGGATACTAGAAGTTTGCGTGTGGGTAGGGGAAGGAGGTGACGGGAGCGGTGAAATAGTATATATGTATATATACAATTAACTAAGAATCTTATAGCATACTATACTGCAAAAAAACAAATATAGAAATGCAGAAAAATATTTTTAATTAATAAACAGAGCAAGAAAAGTGCCTATCGTAAGTAAATATGTGTACTGTTACTATGTTGTTCTTTTTTTCTTTTTTCTTTTTTACTCTATATTTTTATTCACACCTTTCTATTACAATATAAACAATCAATGAATCTGTTGTTTAAAAGAAAAATGGTGCTAAAGGCATTAGGGGGAGCTATATTCAGCGGCACTTCCTGTCATGATTTTGATTTTGTTTATTTTCGTTTAGAAGGTCTCTCATTCAGCTTCTTTTTAGCCTTATCTGGGTGTTATATAGAATACCTATTATGGCCATGTCGTTTATAAGTGTATTAGGATGTCCATCGTATTAGGAATCGTTTGTAGTAGTTTCGTATTTGTTCGTTAACTGTAGGCAAGCATAGGTCAGTATGTAAAGTTATTATTCTTACGTTCCAGGGTCCACTCGTAACTGTCCTGAATGTATTTGCTCGGAAGATTTGGAGTTTGTTTGTGTGTTGTTTTAGCTATTCCATATATATGTGAAGCGTATGTTGTGGAGTTGAACGTTTGGAGAGGAGTGAATATAAAAGTCTTACTGATAAAAGTATGGTTGACTGGTATGATGAATGGAGAAGAAGATAGTCAGGGATGCAGTCAAAGTAACACCACGTTTAAGAAGGAATTCTTAGGTCTTCTACAGGGCGAACCACACTTGTGAGGAGAAGGACGATGATGGATCAGTCACAACGTAAAAATATTCCAACTTGATGTACTTTTTATTTTTATTAAGCTTATATTTCTTCTTTTACTAGTGTACTAGGCATGATGAAAACCAGAACCAAGTGTTCCCTACTTCTTGCATCATTAATTTTAATTTACAGGTTAAATTTTTTTATTTTTTTATTTGCATTTATTGAAATGTAATACTGTACAGAATATATACATCAAAAAAATGTATTGACAACGATTACAAATACATGTTAAACTTGAAAAGAACTGCTCATAATTTCTTAAAACTTCTACACTAGAAGGTCTCTAGGTCATCTTCGTTTCAGACGCCTCGGAGGATTAGCAGGAATGGAATGGGAAGCAAGTCGAGAAACTAACGGATTTGAATGATTATGGAGCTTACTATGAAAGGATAGATATCTGGTGTGGGATAAATTAGCAACATATGGAACATTAAGATCTTTATGGATAAGTTTATTGGTGACAAAATAAGGAGCATTGAGATTTTTTCGAAGGATTTTGGATTGGAAGGATTGAATACGAGATGAATCGGATGGTTTGGTGGAGCCTCAAAGCTCAACCCCGTACTTCCAAATAGGTATAATCACAGTCATGTATATGAGTCTTTTGTAATTAATTGGGAGCTTTGAACGTTTGTCTATATAAACTTAATAAAAACTAGGTTGCCTAAAGCATAAGCGCTAATGTTTCACGTATGACCTCACGAAAATTATTTGAGTTTGGCTATGAGTAGGGTCGTGAAATAAATGCATTTACATATTTCTTCTAGTTAACTGAGGCGTTTGGAATCAATTTGTGTAATTTTTATTTTGCATATAAACACACATTTTTACATAATATAAACTGTAATTGCATATTTAACTACATATTCGGTATATAAGGGTTTGGTATTTGAAACTTTTTATGTTTCTGAACAGACAAAAAAATAACTAATAAATAAAAACCTGAAAATAGCTGTGGGAACTCCTCCTATTATTTTTTTTCGCCTAATGAATGAGTTAGTGTTCGTCGAGGAGCTGATTCTACCCTTTGCGAGAACTTTAGATTGCTTTTGCTTCACTTGGAATAATATTTCACTTTTATTATTTCCCTTTTCCCTACTATCGTTCCATTAGCCAGTGCCTCACGAAGTTTCTACCAAGACACATCACTCGTCAACTGTTTATTTTTTTGGAAAGTATGTACATGAGTTTTTTAATTCAGAATTTTAAAGGCGATGAAGATGTTCTATATTATGTTTATTTTGATACAGTTAGTTATATCAACCACTGCACTAGTTGCTGTTTTAGTAACACAGCACATAAAATAACTAAGCACAAATAAAACAAAAGTAAGAAGTAATATGAATAGAAATTTGATTCACAAAACTGTCAGTAGATCAGAAAAGTCTGGTTTCGAAACTGATTAATTTCTTACTTTAATTAGAGCTGACACACCCTCCCATAAATTATGACATCAATTTTAAAACCTGTTTTCTTTTTTAATATTTGCCTTGCCTTTTTGTTTTTCAATAGTTTTCTTCCTGTTATTTCCTTTTTTCAACACAATAATTGAGGGCGACTGTAGACAGAAAGTCTGTTTTCTGTTATTTATCCTTGGATCGACTTCAGGGTCGTACCCTCATTGGACACACTCTGCCTATATAAATTGGATATCCTTGATTATGGAAAATCTAGCGGTTGAGGGCGGATGCTTACCAGTCCAAAAACATGTTACTAGAAAGTAGTGAACCCCAGACCCTTCATGTGTAGTAGTGGAATAGGCATCTACAGATTTCTTAAGTAGAAACTGATATCAGTAATTTTTTTTTAATACTATACGGGCCCTTTGTAATATGGGCACCCTACTGGGTAAGGGAGATATTAAAGATTAGTGGCGAGGACCGTCTATGGAGCCATTTGCTAATACAAGATAGCAGTGAGCAGTTGGGATCATTCTTTCAACTAGTGTGGATGCACCTTCAGTGATTGTGCAAATTGGTGTTCATTCTGGACTATAAACTTTTGAGAGACATGTGAAACACACCTTTAATTATGTACGCTTTTAGGTTACATGTAATAGTGGCCACCATTCTTTGGTGAAGTTGATATAAATATGGACCCCCATTTCACCGGAAACTTCGACATATCTCTCGTTAGATATCACAACCTGAATCTTTTGTGATACAAAGTTCTCTGAAGACATGCGGGAGAGGTGTTGGTAGAATGTTTTCAAATGCGGGAACCTAGATCGTGCCGGGGCTGAAAGAGCGTTATGATTGCGATTTATGTAAATAATTTTTTTTTTTCCTATAATAAGTAAACTCTCTACCGTTTCGAATTATTTTATCTTTTTTAAAACTATTTTTGGTGACGTTTTGAAGAGGGCCCATATCTACATCCCAATTTTTCTGATGCTATTTTAAAAAGATTTTGTAAATCGTCGTTTTCGAAATTGAAATAATTCATGTTACAGAGGGTACTCTCTTTTGTTAATGAAAGACAAAAATCTAGAATTTTTCAAGTTAACAGTAACTTTAAATCACAAACAAAAGAGGGTACTCTCTTGTACATTTAAACTAATTTTTCTCGACTATTTTATGTAATACATATATAACGGTAAACATTTTTTTTTTGTACTATTACATTACATGTTTTCTATATGATTGCTCTATTACTAATCAGCTGTTCAAATGTATTTAAACCTCCTTCAGTTGTTTCAATGACCTACTTTTCTTCATCAAAATATAATTCCCCAGATTCACCACGTAATAAGATATGCTTTGTTGTTTGTTTGTTTTTTTTACAAAACGGCCTTAAAGACCACGCGAATACCATGACCATGGATTCTTCCTTCTGTTCTTTTTTTCAATCCATTCTCCTTAATTATTTTTGATTGCCTTTGTTTCCTTTCCTCCGTCCAGGCAATCCCCTTCATAGGCTTACTCTTGTCCACAAGAACTATGACCTCATGTAACCTCTTTCTGTATTCCTCTTTCTCCAAACAATCTTGGTCGTTTATCTGGTTTCCCAATTTTTCTTGTGTTTAGCCCCTCTGTTTCAACTGCCTTGATGTATCCTCATTTAACCCATGATGATCCTCTTAACCATAAGATATGCTGGACCTGTTCTTGTTATTCTACATTAATGTATTCTTACATTAATGTAAAATTTTAGTTTTTTAGTCCTAATGTCTGAATTTTTCCGAAATTTTGATATATCAGTCATTAGTCCATGTAAAGAAGAAGAAAAGACTTATGGGCTAATATTAAACGGTTATTGTATAACCATGATTCCAAGATATTAAGCAATATTGAAGGTTATTTCCTCTATAGAATTTCATATCTTCATACCTCATAACAGTATATGTGGATTAACTTTATATTTCGCATTAGGTTGATCCACGTTATTCCAACAGTTGGGTTAAATCTGTGACAGCCCTACCTGACAGAGACCTTGGGAGGGGAGCGGGGTTAAGGGGGGAGGTAGGTGAACTCCCTCAAGCACCTCCGAGGGCACGTAGCGATAAGGAATTAGATAGCACTATCTCCACCAATCAGAGCTCTCCTTAGGTAAAGTTTACTCTGTCAACCAATGAAGACACGTCTTATTTTCCCAACAACCCTCATATATCTTCTATCTTAGTTAGATTTATATGTTACAGTTAAATCTCCCTACATGTAGGCTGCGTATAACTGTGAATTTATACATGAAATTGTGATGTTATTGTTTAACTCTCTGTACTAATTAACGTTATAATCTTCTATCTAAACAACCTTTTCTACCGCTAAGGTTTACAGCGAAGAATACAAAACCTAAACTAAATCGAGGAAAAGTAACCTTTGACAACAACTACTATTAACCGTAAAGATGGCTAAGGGGTTGTTTATTATTTTTATTTTATTTTATTTAAGCTTTGATTGAATAAGTATTACAATATGCCCACAAAAAAGGGCAAAAAGCAATATGGATCGATTCACACAATATGAGCAATAAAAAATAAATAAAAAAGAAGAGAAAAAAAAAGTAATGAAAGAAACTTAGTGGGTAAGGCACTTTATTGCAAAGCTTTAGGGCCGTAATCCGAATCCAACTGAAGACTAAAAATTTATTTTCTTTTAATTCGGCCGTCACTCGACTTCGAGTTTTGGAGAACCTCCTGGGGCAAACCCAGCCTCTATATAGTGGGTATTCTTAATTAGAAGAAAACCTGGTGGTTGAGCGTGATTTCGGCCAAATCTCCTCCTTTCACAACCGTTAGCCCAGTAACAGTACTATTGAACCCAAGACCCTTTATGGGTTGTTAGTGGTACAATTTTCCATTTAAAAAAATTTTTTTTTTTACTACATATAAAGTGAAAAAAAAATAATAATAGTAAAAATAATAATTATTCTATTTTATTTTTATTTATTTATTTGATTGCCTCTACCCTTGAGGGTCATTGGCAGTTTATCTTCGATTTTTCATCCCACCACCCCTATAACCGTCAGTAAAACCTGATTGCCTTTAAGAAATCCATCAATGACTTCACCCATTTTTAATTATCTTGTAAGATTTCTTGCAGTGTGTTTCTAAAATAATAATTAAATTAAAATTAAAGTTTTTTTTTTAAAATAAATGTACAATCTGCTTTAGTAAAGGGCAACAGTTAGATAAATTTATTCATTCATACCATATATACAAATACACACACACACACACACACACACACACACACAAAACTAAGAATAAAAAAAAAACTAAAACAATTAATCTTCATAAAAATAAAACTAACAGTTATTTCTCCCAGACACTCCAATCCCATATCACAAACCTTTAAGAATGTTGTCGAAAATGGAGGACCAAAATAAATCCAAATAAATCCCATCAAATAACCTTTACCCTTCTTCGTAAACCTACGACTTCCTGTCCTACAATATCCTTTAATGATGTCCCACTAATTCCCGTTGAACAGATCCGCTACTTAGGACTCCACTTGGACAAACGTCTTACGTGGAATCCACATACTAGACTAAAACGACAAGAAACTGCACGTTGTTTTCGACTACTTCAACATTTACTTGACAAACGTTCAAAGCTCCCAATTAATTACAAAAGACTCATATACATGACTGTGATTATACCTATTTGGACGTACGGAGTTGAGCTATGGGGCTCCACTAAACCATCCAATTCATCTCGTATCCAATCATTACAATCCAAAATCCTTAGAAAAATCCTAAATTCTCCTTACTTCGTCACAAACAAATTATCCACATAGATCTTAATATACCTTAAGTTTCTGACTTAGCTCAAAACCAGATATCTATCCTTTCATAGCAAACTTTACAACCATTCAAATCCATTAGTGTCACAACTTGCTTCTCAATCCATTCCAGATAACTCTCCGAGCGTCTGAAAAGAAGATGGCCTCGAGACCTTCTAATATAGTAGCTCATTATATAGAACCTGTAGAAGTGCTACCAATGGGTAGTTGCTTTAAGAACAAGTGACGTGTCATTTTTATCATTATCATCATTTTTACTTGATGTATTGTATGTTTATATTGTAAATACAGTTGTAAATTTCAATAAATAAAAAATAAATTAATAATTATTTACAATTATCAATAATAAAATTAAATTAAAATACAAAATATTCTGATTCATTCATACTCTATATATTGTATAATACAAACACACTCAGCCTAGGGAACCCCCAATTGAGCCTATTTCCCACTTATTGGGAGTCAAGGCTACACCCGAAGAGAAATTAAAAGTCAAAAATACAATCACAATCCATGTAAAAAAATATATACCCAGCTTATTGATCCTCGAACTAAACTTGTCTGCCTCTAATAGAGGGACATGTTAGGTCCAAAGAGATCCCAGCGCTGCTCTCCCAGATGCGCCACTTGTTAAATTTTGGTTAAATCTATCTGAGGCTAAGTGAGAGCGCTACATTACATTCACTTAGGGCATGAGTAGTGAAACTGACCGTTGCCAGGACTCTACATAAAATTTTACGGTATATATCGAGGCCACTGCCCTTTATTTACTGTACTTGGATATTTCAATGCTTACAATGTTCAGAATAAATATATAAAAGTTACAGCAACATATCATCCTTATGAATTTTATAAGCCCGTATAATCTATGAACATGAATATTAACCATTGTTAAATCAATGTTGCTAACTAAATTAATAATATAAAGTGCTACTGAACGGTCTGGGAAAGTCCAGGTTTGTTTTAGGCTGAAGTCAGCAATCCTCTTCAACTATATGATTTATAATACAAGTTTCAAATTTTAAAATTTAATTCGAGTAATAGGAGCGCAATAGTTGAAATGATCAAGTAATGACTAGATAATTGCCGAATCCCAAAAATGGTAATGAGCGTTATTCTGTGGAGTACACGTTAGAGGGATTTGGATTTTGATGAGGTGGATTGGAGGGAGGTCTGTGAAAGGTGACTTCTGAATTTTATTGATACTAAGAGAAAAATAATATTACATAAAAAATTTCCTTTTGTCTCTTGTTTGAGTTGATGACAACTAATTTTTCCTTGCCTTATCTTATCGCCATATAAGTTAAGGAACATCTTTCCCTAGCTATTTTTTTTTATTCTAAAGCTCTCCTAAAATAAGACCCATTCACATTTCAAGGAGCATTTGTTATTCTGTGTAGTAATATTATAATATAAACATTAAAAAAAAAAATAATACAAGTATTCCACTATTACAAAACATTAAAAAATAAAATTATTTGTCGATCCTTACATCAATAAAATATATACATCAAGTTAATGTATTGACAGTGATTTCAATGAAATGTCAATTCTCGAAAAGAATTACTTATCAATAGCACTTCAATAAAAGTTCAACCCAACAAGGTCTCTAGGCAATCTTCTTTTTAGACACTTCAGAGGATTATCGGGAATGGAATGGGAAGCAAGGTGAGATACTAGTGGAGTTGAGTGGTTATGAAGTTTACTATGAAAGGGTAGGTATCTGGTTTGGGTTTAATCAGCCACATCATTTTTTATGTATGGTGCATTGAAATCTTTATGTATAAATTAATTGATGACGAGTAAGAAGCATTGAGGAATTTTGGATTGTAAGGATTACATACGAGATGAATAGAATGGTTAAGTAGAACCCCAAAGCTCTACTCCGAACGTCCAAATAGGTCTTGTCATTGATCATGAATAACCTTCTCGACCATATTGTCACTTCAGGACTATTACTATTACCTTAAATTAGCAATCTACAACATTTCTTAATAATCTTGTATTGTTACGACTTTGTGTTCATTATGTAACCTGTGCACAGGCTAGTAAGGTACCTAATTTAATTACCTAAATAATACATATGTAAAGTAGATAGTGAAATGGTAAATATGTTTTCTTAGTTAATCAATATTTATTTTGTAATCTATGTTAATGTCATATGGGTTTCACCAATTAGTAAATTTAATTTATTTAAAGTTAATTGTAGCATAATTAATAATAAATATACCTATAGTCCAATCACTGTCATGTCGATGAGTCTTTTGTAATTAATGGGAAGCTTTGAACGTTAGTCTAGTAAATGAAAAGGTTAAAAAATTCCAGCAGTTTCTTGTCGTTTTAGTCTTGTATGTGGATTGTAGAAGTAAGACTTTTGTACAGAATGAATCCTAGGTAGCGGATCTATTGTACAGGGATTATTAGAATATTGATAGAGGATATTATAGGAAATGAAGGTCTTCTATGGATGCGTAAGAAGTAAATTCGTAAATATAAGTTAAATATATACTGACATGTAAATAATTTAAAATAAGGTCCTGATGAACCATTATTCAGGGTGTCTACCAGTTGGGAATTTCGGGAATGTGTCGGGAATTTTGTGTTCGGGAATAAGCCGGGAATAAGCCGGGAATAAGCCGGGAATTTACAAAAAAATTTGCGAAAGTCGGGAAAAAGTCGTCGTTAATGCTAAAATTTTCAGATATTTTTTTTTTTTTAATATTTGCTCAATATGTCAGTTAAGGAAGCGTTTGATCGGTGTAGTCACTCCACATACTTTTAATATAAACTAAATTTTCTACGATTTGAGATTAGTATGAGCTCTATTTAGCTTATAAATAGAGTTATAGCGAGAAACTGAAAAACGTTGACTTCACAAGCTTATGGGGTTTTCAGCGTAATGGCGTGTGTATATCATGCTACTTAATCAAAATTGCATATATGAGGTCTCATAGTAAATTTAACTAGCTTTCAGATGGAAAAAAGAAATTTCGGATCGAACATTTATTTTTGAAGTTATTTTATCTGACAACCTCGAAACTATTTTCTAACTGAATGACAATACTTGACATTGATGTGTTTCTTAAAAGTTATTTAGAGTAATGTGAAATAAAAAAAAAAAATGTTTTTTTATTTTATTGTTTATCTGTGATATGTTAAGCAGCAGAGTATGCATTGATTGATTTGTTTGGATTATTATTGCAACAGCATCAAAATATTGTTTGTCGAGTATTTCTAGAAATATTTTTGAAAAAGTCGGGAATTTCAATAAAAATTCTTGGAAAGTCGGGAAATATGTCGGGAATTTTAATAACTGAAATTGGTAGACACCATGCTATTATTCTTACTACTGAAACTGGTAAAGTTTGTGAAGGTACCTTCACACTATCGCTTAATAAGTTTGTTAGCTCACATTGGGCAGAATTTTGGAGAAGATAATTCTGTACAAGCTTAGGGAGTTCGGCGCGGCTAGAATGAAGTCATTCCACCAGAACAAATTAGATTTCAAGCCCAATGTGGTTCTCTGAGCGCACTGTATGAAGTGCGGGAAAGTAACTTCAATCAAAACAAAGCCCTTGGCTATGATATCGAGGGGCCATGCTACAAAGTGTTTCAAAGCATTTCGTACTCTGCCCCAATGCCTCCTGCGTCTAGAATTCCCAGGAACTATTAGGTCATATGATGTAACAGCGGATAACATCATCATATGATAACATCAGTTGTACATCATAACGTGTATTAACTTTTACTGATATATCGCTGTTATTTTTTTTATTTCTATATTTTACTAGTAATGATACCTTGTTTTAATTTATCCAAAGGATAGGTCAAATAATATTGGTATATTGTTCATGAACTTCTTGGTTGGTATTTGGGAAAATATTTCTTTAACAGTATATGACTAATGAAATATTGTATCTCATAAGTTGGTTTGTTTGTTTATTTAGGCGTAACGTCCTTGTTATTTCATACTGGCAACAACGTCTGCCTATTAAAACCTATTCATTTGTATACAAAATTAACAATATCTCCAATATTTAATAAATTATTAATGTCTATATAACCTTGTTTTTTCACATTTCTTCAACTAGCTCTTCGCCAGAATTTTTTTTTTAAATAATAGTTTGTTTTTAAAAATTCATAAAAGAAATTGAATAGATATATAACGTTTATAAAATTATCTAGTAAAAACAAAATATATTACTTAGTTTATTTTTTATTATTATTTTACTCTTTAAAAGTTGTTCCTTTAAATCATTGTTAATTGTATTTTTTTAAAACAATATTAAAATATTTTCAACTATTTTTTTTAATTAATTTTTTTTTAAATTTATACTTCACTGATAGTTGGAATTGTATACAATAAGTAAATTTGCGGCATAGTGATTACAATGACATGTTCAATATTTTTTCTACATTAGAAAGTCTCTATTTTCGTGTGCCTCTATTTCAGATGGCTATATAGTCCAAGAGCCGAGGCCAAATTTCATGACTTATTTGAAGAAAACTTTTAGACATACAGCCATCAAATGTCCACCCTCAGCAATCAATTTGCACTTGTCTGCCAACTCAAAGCGGGGGCGTTTCAAAATGGCGACCACTGAAAGGGGGTAGCAAATATCAAAATATGGTATTATTTGAAGATGATCTATTTAAAGCAAACAAGAAACTGCAAACCCCCTAGGTGCCAAAAAAACGCTGTCTGCCATAATTTGGAGGGGGCGTCGCACCGGCAGACAAAATTCAAAATCCTCGTTTTTTGAGTCCAAAAGTGGACCATTTGAAGACGATTTATTTCAAGCACACAAGAAACTGCATGGTCACTAGATGACAAAAAACGTTGTCTGCCAAAATTTGGAGGGGGCGTCGCACCGGCAGACAAAATTCAAAATCCGCGATTTTTCAGTCCAAAAGTTGACAATTTGAAGACGATTTATTTCAAGCACACAAGAAACTGCATGGTCACTAGATGAAAAAAAAACGTTGTCTGCCAAAATTTGGAGGGGGCGTCGCACCGGCAGACAAAATTCAAAATCCTCGTTTTTTCAGTCCAAAAGTTGACAATTTGAAGACGATTTATTTGAAGCACACAAGAAACTGCATACTTCCTAGATGTAAAAAAAACGTTGTCTGCCAAAATTTGGAGGGGGCTAAACACCGGCAGACAAAATTCAAAATCCGCGTTTTTTCAGTCCAAAAGAGGACAATTTGAAGACGATTTATTTGAAGCACACAAGAAACTGCATACTTCCTAGATGACAAAAAACGTTGTCTGCCAAAATTTGGAGGGGGCTAAGCACCGGCAGACAAAATTCAAAATCCGTGTTTTTTCAGTCCAAAAGTGGACAATTTGAAGACGATTTATTTGAAGCACACAGGAAACTGCATACTCCATAGATGACAAAAAACGTTGTCTGCCAAAATTTGGAGGGGGCTAAGCACCGGCAGACAAAATTCAAAACCCTTGTGAAGGCGTCACACCGGCTGACATTGTTCAAAACTCAAATCCTTTTCGTCCAACAGTGAACTTTTTGAACATGATTTCCTTTTTTATTTGATTTATAAGTAGTTTTTCTCTAGAATAATTTGAGGAAATTATAGTGTATTGCTTCCTACCTATGGTACAACATAATTATTTTAATTTAAAATAATCTTGTTTAAAAATTTTAATGTTAAAAATACCAATTAATACATATGAACAGGAATAATATAAATACCGGCGATATAATTAAAAAATGAATAATATTTCAACTTATAAAGTTATGAAATATGTACTACTCAAAGCGTGGAAAACATGTAGTTCTTCGTAAACCTATGTTCTTGAAAAATCGAATGTTCTTCAAAGTTAGTCAATCTTTGGTGGCAAAACCGCTCTAAAACTATTGATCTGAGAACAAAATGACTATTACAAAATTTGTTGCAAAGTTGATTTGCTTGAATAACGTATAATAGAACACAAAATATACTAAAAGTAACGATTTCCTAACTTCTAAGAAATACTATTTTCAACTCCTTCCCCCCCCCACTGTCATTTTTGCGGCACTCACCTTTATTGGAAAATTCATAAATTTTCATTCAGAACAGTGGACAGGTTACACCCATGCATTACAAAAAAGGGGTGAAATAAATCGGTATGTTTTCCTATCGGGCTCTCGGTCTATCATTTTTTTATACGAATTTTGTTCCAGGATAGTACATATTTCATAACTTTATAAGTTGAAATATTATTATTTTTTAATTATGTGGCCGGTATTTATATTATTACTATTCATATATATTAATTGGTATTTTTTACATTAAAATTTTAAAACAAGATTATTTTATATTAAAATAATTTTATTGTACCATACATAGGAAGCAATATAATATAATTTCCTCAAATCATTCTAGAGAAAAACTACTTATAAATCAAATAAAAAAGGAAATCATGTTCAAAAAGTTCACTGTTGGACGAAAAGGATGTGAGTTTTGAACAATGTCAGCCGGTGTGACGCCTTCACAAGGATTTTGAATTTTGTCTGCCGGTGCTTAGCCCTCTCCAAATTTTGGCAGACAACGTTTTTTGTCATCTGGGGAGTATGCAGTTTCTTGTGTGCTTCAAATAAATCGTCTTCAAATTGTCCACTTTTGGACTGAAAAAACGCGGATTTTGAATTTTGTCTGCCAGTGCTTAGCCCCCTCCAAATTTTGGCAGACAACGTTTTTTGACATCTAGGAAGTATGCAGTTTCTTGTGTGCTTCAAATAAATCGTCTTCAAATTGTCAACTTTTGGACTGAAAAACGCGGATTTTGAATTTTGTCTGCTGGTGCGACGCCCCCTCCAAATTTTGGCAGACAACGTTTTTTTTTTGTCATCTAGTGACCATGCAGTTTCTTGTGTGCTTGAAATAAATCGTCTTCAAATGGTCCACTTTAAGACTCAAAAAACGAGGATTTTGAATTTTGTCTGCCGGTGCGACGCCCCCTCCAAATTTTTGCAGACAACGTTTTTTTGGTACCTAGGGGGTTTGCAGTTTCTTGTTTGCTTTAAATAAATCATCTTCAAATAATACCATATTTTGATATTTGCTACCCCCTTTCGGAGGTCGCCATTTTGAAACGCCCCCGCTTTGAGTTGGCAGACAAGTGCAAATTGATTGCTGAGGGTGGACATTTGATGGCTGTATGTCTAAAAGTTTTCTTCAAATAAGTCATGAAATTTGGCCTCGGCTCTTGGACTAATAGGGAATTGAGTGAGAAGCAGGTTGGGAGACATATACAGGGTGTCCCGAATTTAAATGGCAAAACTTCAGGAACTTATAGGGGACAGAAAAACTAAGACAAAAAGTCCTTTAGAGATTTGCTCGTTTTTGCTTAGTTTTAGAGAAAATCGCAAAAAAAGAAAAACAAGTTTTCATTTTTATGCTTATTTATTTATATTTACATTTATTTACAATTGCTCAAAATGTTGTCCTCTTGCACCATTGCAAGCATTACATCTAGCACTCACTTGATAAATTGCAGCTAAACATTGTTCTGATGATATTTGGTGCACTGCATCTACGAGGGTGAATCAAATATAAACGGTAATTTTCAAAATTATATTTATTGAATAATATTATACAGAAACTATACGTTCAATATTTTTCAATGTAGTCTCCTGCATTATCTACACACTTCTGCCACCGATTTGGAAGCTTGAATATTCCCTATTCATAAAAAGACTGAGGGCGAGTTTTTTAACCATTCGCGCACGTGCTTTTCGACGTCTTCATTGTTTTCAAATCGCTTTCCTCCAAGTGATTCTTTCAGGGGCGCAAACAAAAAATAGTCACAAGGGGACAGGTCTGGACTGTAAGGAGGGTGTTCGAGAGTTTCCCAGCCCATTTCTTCCAATTTATCCCTTGTCAACAATGCGGTGTGAGGCCTTGCGTTGTCATGGAGAAGGATGACATCTCTAATGGGCACACCTTGTCTTTTGTTCCGTTAACTGGTTTTTGCTGACTGTAGCACCTGGCAGTAGTAAGCCGCATTCACTGTTCGTTGATCGTGAAGAAAATCAATGAGTAGAACTCCCATTGAGTCAAAAAAAATTATTGCAAGAACTTTTCCGGATGAGAGACGAGTTTTGGCTTTCACTGGGCAGCCTCCATCCTTCCTTCGCCACTCATTACTTGCCATTTTCGATTCGGGGGTGTAATGGTGACTATTTTTTTGTTTGCGCCCCTGAAAGAATCACTTGGAGGAAAACGATTGGAAAACAATGAAGACGTCGAAAAGCACGTGCGCGAATGGTTAAAAACCCCAAAAGCCCTCAGTCTTTTTATGAACAGGGAATATTCAAGCTTCCAAATCGGTGGCAGAAGTGTGTAGATAATGCAGGAGACTACATTGAAAAATGTTGAAGGTATAGTTTCTGTATAATATTATTCAATAAATATAATTTTGAAAATTACCGTTTATATTTGATTCACCCTCGTATGTTGTTGTTTATTTCGTTTAACGTCACTTTATGCTGCTATGGCTAATCGGACGATGCTACGGTGGGAGTCCTAAATTTTTTGCCTATCCAGGTATAATTAGGATAGGGATCTTTAACGAGTACCTGACATCGCACAGGCTCGGGACCCCCATTTTACGTCCCTTCCGAAGGACGGCATAGCTAAGGATTTTTTACTCCCTTTAAAAAATCCTAAGGTCATCTGCCGGGCTGCGAACCCGCGATCTTGGGTTTAGTAGGTTGCTATGCTAACCACTACACCACAGGTGACCCCCCACCCTCGTATGATTCGGTTTCTTAATTGCTCTCTAGAGTTGATTGACACCGAATAAACTTTCTGCTTCAAGGTTCCCCATGCGAAGAAATCCATGGGTGTCATATCAGGTGATCTGGGTGGCCAAGGTACTACTCCTCCACATCCAATCCGTCGTTGTTGATAATTTATATCCAGCCAAGCTCGAGCAACTCTGCTATAATGAGCCGGACATCCATCCATCGAGTTGGAACCACATTTCAATCCGCTGCTGTTAGGGAATGTCATCTAAATAATTAGAAAAGTCGTTTTCCAAAAAAATGTGTAAATGTGATACCATTCAATTTTCCAGGTAAAAAAAAAACAACAAAAAATTAACAGTCCCACCAGTAATCCGTTTCAAATTATAAGCCAAACGTTAATAGCAAATTCATGCTGAAACCTATTCTCTCTAATAGCTCTGGGATTTTCAAGAGCCCATACATGATAATTTCTTTGATTAACAATTCCTCCTCTTGTAAAGGTAGCTTCATCGGTCCATATAATTTTTAATGGAAATAAAATAATATAAATAAATTTTGTCAAGAAACCAGTTACTAAAATTCAATCTCTTGACATAATCTTGAGGTAATAAATTCTGAACTTTTTGAAGATGGTATGGGTAGCGATTATCACCTTGCAAAGTTCGCCATATTGCTTGCCGCGATATCGCTAATGCAGCAGATGCTCTTCGGATGCTAGTCTCAGGATTGTTATCGAAGTGGCGTTGGAAAAAATTTCTTCTCCGATAACTGCTCTTATTGCTGCCTGGAATTGGTAGCCTTCATTACGTATTAAGAATGACCCAGTCTCTCGTAGTCTATTAAAAGTTAACAAAAAGACTCTGTCGATTAGGCACTCTTCGATTTGGAAATCGGCGCGCATACTCCCGCACCGCTTCTAAAGCATTACCGTTACAGAAACCATACACAAAAATCATATCAGCGTATTCAACATTAGAATATGTATGCGGCATTTTGGCTGATGCTATTCACACAAAAATATCTGAGTAACTGACTGAAGACTGATTTAGGAATTATAATCCTTGAAGGAAGCCAAAATGTAAACAAATAAAAGAATGTAAAGGATAATATTAAGTGTTTACATATCTCACTGCCTAGCCTGACAAACTTTGAAAGGTAATAATCGCTACCTGTAACATTTTTGTTTTGTTTCTTTTTTTTGTGATTTTCTCTAAAAATAAGCAAAAACGAGCAAATCTCTAAAGGACTTTTTGTCTTAGTTTTTCGGTCCCCTACAAGTTCCTGAAGTTTTGCCATTTAAATTCGGGACACCCTGTATATATATTTATAAGTTTAATTATTACATTCAAAGGAGTATTGAGTATTTTACGATGGATTGTAGATCATATGGATAGGATACCAGAGGATTAAATCAAATAATTAAATAATTAAATTGAATAATCTGGAAAGTATGTTTCTTTTAAGTTTTTTTTATTCTTTAATTTTTGAACAATGCATTGAGAACAGGATGTCACCAGGATAGGGGTTGGAGGACAAGTTAGGTAAGCCCCTCTTAGAGGGTTTAACGTCTTTATTTACTCCAATCAGGGCAGTAAGTGGTGCTATTCTACAGGTTACCAACATATTCGATCTGGAGAGGGAAGGCCGATATCCATCCGTAAGACCACCGTTTCGAACCCAGGAACCGTACTCGACAATCGTTTATATTTCTTGATTTTAATATAAAGTAAAATTTTGAATGAAACGAAAATTAAATAAATTCATAATTTAAATAAATGACTTCTATTACAAAATATTGTGTCATTCTAAGCGTTCTGTACGTTGCACAGTGGTCCAGAGTAGCTAATTTGGCGAAAAAACTCTATATCTCCCAACATGTATTTTCTTATGTTTTCAGTTTTTTGCTAACCCTCATGTAAACTTCATCCCTGAATCAATTGAATCTGGTCAGGAGCCGATTGGACTTACAGTTTTTTGAGTTATTCTCAAAAATATTAGAAAAAATTGGTACTCAAGTTACATACCTACTTACCAATAATTTTATAAGGGCGAAACCACTGTATTGATTTCTCTTTTTAGGGGGAGGTGAAGGGGGAACAGAATTCAACTGATTTTCGTAAAATATGATACTCAAGTTATATTTCTACATATCGGTCATGGGCAAGAAAAGTGACACAACTCAAATAAATTTCATCCCTGAATCGATTGAATCTGGTCAGGAGCCGATGGGACTTACAGTTTTTGAGATATTCTCAAAAATATTCGAAAATCATGTGTTTTAAAACATTGGTTGTTGGTAACCCATTTTATTCAATCTGTCGTTTGCAAATGGAATATAATGGTTATTTTTATAAATTGAAAGTGTAGAGTTACAAGTTTCCAGGATGTTGAAGTGAAAATGATCTATGAGAATATAAGCAGTTTTATTTGATTAAATACATTTTAAAACTTGTGTTAAAACATATTCCGTTCGAAACATATTTATGTACGGATCGGAAGAAACTATCAGCATATGGAAGTGCCAAACGTTCACGTGGAAGTCTGAGGAACTGTATGCCTTTCATCTCCTTGCTTGTCGTTGAGGTCAGACTGATGATGTCTAGTGTAAGAGATATTGAAGTTTTGCTTGTAAACATGGCAATATGATACGTAGGTTAATGGACCACGTTTATTCCCAATCTTAATGATTTGTAGGTCAGAGCCGCAGAATGCCGCACTTGAAAACGGTTTCATTGTGTACAGTGATGCATACTGAATTGATTTATCATTGCCAGAAGACGGCGCACAGCGGCGCAAATAAGCTAAACTTTGGTAAAACATTATAGCATAATTATTATAAGTTGGATTTTGAAAATACGAATACTTCCAGGAAAGCAAATGTGCAGAGTATATGAAATACAATATGAATTCGTACTAATATGAATTATAATATGAATGTAATATGGATTTGTAAACGAATTTCAAAGGAATTCTATTAATATTAAAAAGCACGAGTCAATTTCACAGCTATTGTTTCATTGCCAAAGTATACTTTCAACGTCCTTGTGTAAACGAATAATCAGATCTCGACTATTTAACTCATCGAAATAATTGCGTTTACTATTCTTGTTTTCAAATATAATACTTAATAGTTGTATTTTGAACCTCGAGAAATCGGAGTTTTTTCGCGTCCTGGACCACTGTACGTTGCCCAGGAAATTATATTTATTGCATGTTAGGTAAAGTGTAATGGTTTATTAAGAAGCAGTGCTGCGTCCATTCATTTCGTTTTATACATAAAATTCTTACATAAAATTCGTAACGGTAGAGCACGACCTAAGTTCCTAAATTTGGGAACATTTTACCCACACCTCTTCAGTGTGGTGCCTTCAGAGAACTTTGTATCACAAAAGATTCAGGTTGTGATATCTAACGAGAGATATGTCGAAGTTCCCGGGTAAATGCGGGTCCATATTTATACCATGAAAGGGTGCCCATATTTACACTAACTACAGCTAAGAAAGATGGCCACTACCAAATGTAAACTAAAAGCGCTCGTGACTAAAGGTATTATTAAGAAAGTAGCTTAAGATCTCCACATTCCAGATATCATTGTTTTTAAATTATGAAACGAAAACGACTTCAAATGTCTTACAAAAGGTTACAGTCCAGAACCAACACCAATCTGCAGAATAACTCAAACTGCACCCACACTAGTTAAAAGAATGGTTCCAACTGCTCACTGCTATATTATATTAGCAAATTGCTACATAGACAGTCTTCGCCGCCATCCTTCAATATCTCCCTTAGCCAGTAGAGAGGAGTGCCCATTTTTACACCTTTTCCTCTACTAATAATAATCTTTTTTTTTTTTTCTTCCTTCATTTATTGATATTTACAACTGTACAAAAACATACACATTAAGTAAATGTGTTGATAGTGAATACAATGGCATGAAAATAACTTGTGAAGAACTACTCACTAGTAGCACTTCAATAAAATCTAAACTAAAAGGTCTCTAGGCCATCTTCAGACGCCTCGGAGGATTATCGGGAATGGAATGGCAAGCAAGTTGGGAGACTAGTGGATTGGAGTGGTTATGGAGCCTACTATGGAAGGATAGGTATTTGGTTTGGGCTAAATTAGTAACATAAGGGACATTAAGGTCTTTATGGATAAGCTTATTGGTCACATAGTAAGGAGCATTAAGGATTTTTCGAAGGATTTTAGATTGCAAGGATTGGATACGAGATGAATTGGATGGTTTAGTGGAGCCCCAAAGCTCAACTCCATACGTCCAAATAGGTCTAATCACAATCATGTAAATGAGTCTTTTATAATTAATTGGAAGATTTGATCGTTTGTCTAGTAAATGTTGAAGTAGTCTGTAACGACGAGCAGTTTCTTGTTGTTTTAGTCTTGTATGTGGATAATAATAATCTTAAAAATATAAAATGAAACAGTATATTAACATTATATATTTAACTTCTCCTTATTCACAGCTAAATTTTGAAATATCGCTTACTAAATGAACAAATCAATAAAATCTTTTTTTTTTTTGTTGGTTCTTTGGTGTTTTATAGGTAAGGTGTCACATTACTTGTAAAATTATATTCCTTTATTTATTATATACTATTTTCCTTCACAGAAGTCGGATTTCCATGAAATTTATTAGACTTAACATAATACTTCAAGCACCTCCTTCTAAGAAGTATCAGCCTTACACAACTTAAGAGATAATAAGATTACAAACTCTTCCATATAACCTATTATGTATTTCCTCGTATAAGAAGCATACTTTAAGCACCCTAAAATTTCAATCTTGAGTAGTCAACTTTAATGATACCAACCTCTCACCAACGTCATTTATAGGGAACTTATACGGTTCATCTACAGTTATGGTATTGTCTTATAATTTAGTTGTAAACTAGTTTTCAATCCTACTTTCTTCCATAGTCTGAAAAAAAACACAAAAAAAACATGAAACCACAAAAATATACCAACTCTAGATACCAAATGTTATTGTAAAAGTAAGCAAAATAAATAGGACGATAAATATTTTATTTTCTTTCGAAAGAATCAGGAAAAAATCCTTACTTACTTGATATTAGCACTGGTGTAACTGTGTTTCTAGCCCAGCTCGGATTGGACAGAACACAGGATTAAAAAAACCAAAAGAAATGAAAAGTAAACGTAAGAAATAATCGCTATCTTAAAGCCCAAAGTATTTTTTTATCTTACTGTGAAGGAATGAATACAACTTTTAATTCTTTAAAAAACAAATATATATAAACTATATACATATACATACAAGATCCCGTCTTTCTGATCTGTATACCCCATCCCATAGAACTTCAACATTCCAACGCTCCTTCCTTTTCCGCTCACCAATCCACTGGAACTCCATCCCTCCTCACATCAGACAAGCTAAATCCCTGAAAACATTCAAATATTTCTATTTCCAATACCTCCTTCTCATCCAAACTGACGCTTGCCAACTATCTAACTACTTAGTCAAAATTATTGTTGCATTGCTGGATTCAGTTCTGGAATAATTGAGATTCCTTGTAATAAAAATTTCACTTTCCATGAATATAACATTGGGTACTTCTATTGTACATACAAATCTAACCATTGTGCCAAAAGATTTTTTCTATATTATTTTATTTTATTTTTTTCTTATTTAATTTTATCTCCTAAAATCTGTAGAATGTTATCTTCTTTTCTTTTTATTTTAAATATCATCTATGTACATAGTGTCATTAATGTATTATTGTTTTTCTTTTCTTTTGTATCTCATTACTTCTCTAACCAGATTTAATTTAATTATACCTGTACTTATCTGTTTTTTCTTGTGGACTTTGTCCCAGAGTAAAATTATTTTCCTATTCTATTCTATTTACATAATATAGAATATAGAAAAAATATAGAAATGGATGTTGACAAAAGAATATTTTCTTTACTTTGAATAAAAATATATTATTTGATGTCGGCTATGATTAGATCTATCAAACGAGAAGAAATAAATTTTATTTTATTGAATACTGTTTGTTTCGTTTAACGTCGCTTTATGCTGCTATGGCTAATCGGACGATGCTACGGTGGGAGTTCTAAATTTTGCCTATCCAGGTATAATTAGGATAGGGATCTTTAACGAGTACCTGACATCGCACAGGCTCGGGACCCCCGTTTTTACGTCCCTTCCGAAGGACGGCATAGCTGAGGATTTTTTACTCCCTTTAAAAAATCCTAAGGTCATCTGCCGGGCTGCGAACCCGCGATCTTGGGTATTTTTATTGAATACTGATTCTGGTATGTTTTCACTATTTCTATCAGTAAAGCAGTTTTAACCTAATGAACTATTTGCTATGCATTGACTTTCTTTTATTTTAGTAATTCTATTGGTTTTCACAATTTTTTTTTACTTTCTCGATTATTTTTTCCCCCTCAATTATTGATATTACAATATAAAATCATGCCAGGTCATTTAAGTGAATATAAGATTTTTTTAAAATAGATGTTGTTTCATTGTTTTGGTCGCTTCCACAGCTTTCTGACGGTATTCTCTGATTGCTCAACTACTGGGAAGTATGGTAATAGTGATAAATAATCTTTAATCATCAACACTGTAGAATTAGAGAGTATTCATTAACATCATCTTATCATTCTCGTCTTCCATATTTCAATGGAAAAATCCAACTAACACAAAGAGTGACTTATGAGTTACTGAACTAAATGAAGTCTGAAATTGCTCTGATAGGATCGAAATCTTGATTATCTTTGTTAGATTTAAAAAAATAAATAAAATAAAATAACCTCACATTAAATTCTCCAAGCTTTGGAAAAATTGACAATCTAAAAGGAATTTTTGAAGTGTATAAATCGCAAATATTTACCATTCATTTTTATTATAAATTCATCTTGAATTTTCTTCAAGATTTTCTTCTTTCTTTTAGTATATGCTACTTATTTTTTTAGATTTTTAGTCTGTGGGTGATTAAAAAAAAAAGATTTTTTAGTATGTGGGTGATTCTCAGATTACGGGCAATTTTTGAGTCCCATAAGATTATTAATCAATTAACTAAGTCCTACCTCAATTTTTGCCCAATGATATTAGGGTGGTGGAACATGTTTTGATAATAAAATATTAAACATGAAATAAAAACGAGTAATTTGAATTGAAAATTGCTTATAAACAACGAAAATGTCATTACCACGGAGTGTCCCACTCATAGTTTATTACTAAACATTCGCCATTTTTTGGTTTCGTTAATTATGGTGAATGGTAGTGAAATTTATTTTCTCGCATTAAGGATAACCTAAAGATCCTAAATGTTTTCATTTTTGTGTTTTTTTTAGTAATAATATAGTATGTTTATTTTGCTCCAAACTTGGGCCCATCACTATGATGTCATTACCAAGCAAGCAAGGAATAAACTTTTAGGGAAATCAACTTTAAGATATGGAACAGTTGGGAAATTTTTTTCAAAATGTAGTGGTACACCTTTTGCTGAAGACCAGCCATAGCGGCGAAGCGATAGTCAGTTTGGTAGTTCTCTCACACGTGTTTACAGCCTGAGAGGTAAGTCACGTACCTTTATTGGTGTCATTATCACTCTTGCGTTTCAAATTATTTCATTGGCTTTGTTTTAATTTGACTGTCATTTTGTTCCTAAACAGTTGGCACAAGTAATATATTTTTTGTATTAATCGTAGCGGTTTGTACCGAACAAAATCCATGCAAATGTCATTACCAAGTTGAAAACCCATGTCATTCTCACGTTTGCATTATTAGCGCGGTAATGACACAAGGTTTTCGGTAATGAACATTTTTATTAATTTTTAGTTATTTAATATTTAGTTATTTTTTCTTTAACCTAGGCACCTCAACGACAAATGACTCGTCCCAAGTTGATGTTGACTGCTACGGAAAAAAAAAAAAATGCTGCAGATTGTCATTACCAAGGTCCAGTTTGTCATTACCGCACTTCATTAATTTAAAAATTCTAAATTTTTTGGGAAAGAATCTGTTTTGATTTTGACCAATTGTATTTTTCAAAATCAGAGAGGGAATAGAAGCCATCGGTAGTTATAAATTTTTAATTTAATGAAGTCTACTAAATTTGTAAAATTTGATACTCAAAATTGCCCGTAATCTGAGAAGAACCCATACAGCCAGGTGTTGTTTAACAGAATTATATCAATTCAAACATATTCATTGCCTCGCCACAAGACGACAGATAAAGAAAAGGCGCAATCAGAAGGAAAAGCCATAGCGGTGTGTGGTTGATTCGCCTCCCCCGGGCCCTGGCAAACAGAACAAAGGGAAGATATGGTTCATTAATCTCGTATTCCCTGCCTCGACATCCTTCTGATAGCTCTGTCCCCGGGGTCTGCCCTGTCAATTCTTTCTCACGGTTAGTAACCTGTCAAATAGTAGTGATTGCTGCTTACACGGATTTGGTGGGCTCAACTTATTAGGTTGCTATAATAATTCTTAACAAATGGGTATTGGGAATGAGTTACGACTTAAACAACAAAAGAAACAGGAATACTACTTATATGCAGTGGATGTATGTATCTAGTTATAAGGATACTGTTTTTCAGATTTGCTAGGATCTGACGATTTTTGGCGGCCGAAGGACATCTTTGCGCACTCTCCTTCCTAACTAAGAATTAGTTTTGGTTTTTTTTCTTTTCTGTCAAGATACGATTAACGATTTTATTAGTTTTTGTCGTTAAAGATACTATTAATAGTATTTTATTTAAGTTAGAGACTGGTTTATTTTTCGGTACAGCATTTGAAATTGTGAATTGTAAAAATTATATAATAAATAAAGAAAAAAAAAAACACGGGGTCACCTGTGGTGTAGCGGTTAGCATAGCAACCTACTAAACCCAAGATCGCGGGTTCGCAGCCCGGCAGATGACCTTAGGATTTTTTAAAGGGAGTAAAAAATCCTTAGCTATGCCGTCCTTCGGAAGGGACGTAAAATGGGGGTCCCGAGCCTGTGCGATGTCAGGTACTCGTTAAAGATCCCTATCCTAATTATACCTGGATAGGCAAAATTTAGGACTCCCACCGTAGCATCGTCCGATTAGCCATTGCAGCATAAAGTGACGTTAAACGAAATAAACAAATAAACAAAACAAGAAATAAAAAAAATGGAGGAAGGATATCTTTCGGCCACATATATATTAGTTTTTGTTTTTTTGTTTTTTTTTTAACACTCAAGATACGATTAACGAATTATAGAAACTATTTTAAGATGGCGGAATTCTTTGAAAATATTATTGCATATTTTTCTTTCATAATAAATTTAATGAGTATTATCATTAGAAATATAAATGATTACATCAACATATACTCAAGTTGTTTAATAATATTTTATTTAGGTTTGAGACTGGTTTATTTTTTGGTACAGCATTTAAATTGTGAATTATCAAAATTATATAAGAAATAAAGAAATTTAAAAAAATGGTGGAAGGACATCTTTTAACCACATATATATTAGTTTTCTATTTTAAAATATTCCTGAATCTAACTCTTTTTAAATTTGTAAAAATTTGATACTCGAAATTATTTTACTTAAATATTTCGCAATTATTTTACTTTTAGTTTTCGTCCTTAAGGATATTGTTTTGAAATATTCCAGGATCTAACGATTTTTAAGTAATCAGAAGGATATTCCGCCATTGTTGTCCTTTTAGGTTTTAGTTTGATGTAGGAATATAGATATTGTTTTATATTTAACAATAGTAAAATTTATTAACAAGTCTTATGTCACTAGTCCAATTAACTATTTTAGATTACTTTTTTCTTTATAGGCAATTAAATTATGTGGCCTCACACATCAAACCTTTGGAGAATATCATATTAATTAATTAATTATTTAAAAATGATTTATAATATGTCAGAAAAGTAGGTCCTGACTGGTTTTCCTGATTTGGCGTTAAATAATAAGTTATGAGGCGATTTACACACACACACACACACACACACACACACACACCACACACACACACACACACACACACACACACACACACACACACACACACACACACATCATCACAGAGACGGGCACACACACACATATATATATATTATATATATATATATATAGATATGTATTTTATATATCATCAGTCACTGGCCAGAGACGGCAAACATGTGGGTCACAACAATCTCGTTACTCTTTTTCTTAATTACTTCTTTATTTGTGTGTTAGTTTTTTTTCTTAGTTTTTTACAACACACACACACACACACACACACACACACACACACACACACACACACACACACACAACCACACACACACACACACACACACCACACACACCACACACACACACACACACACACACACACAAACACAAACACACACACACATATATATATAGAGATTCATATAGATATATCACAGTCTGGCCAGAGACGGCAAACAGTCAACATCTCGTTACTCTTTTTCTTAACTTCTTTATTTTGTGTTAGTTTTCTTAGTTTTTTTTTGTTGTTATTCTATCTACATATTTATCTATCTAATTAGTGAAGTGTCGCATCGTAACCCAGTACGATTACTTCATAATAATAGAAAAAAACGGAGTATTTAGTTCACTCACCCGGAGCAAGCGGCTAATCCTCACAGTATTACGTACCTGCCTACTACTGCCGTAAGTAAATAAACAGTCATTCACCTTCATATTTACCGAATCAGCTGATAGAACTAAATTACGTCAAAATGGTTCAATGCGCGAAGTGTGAAAATTCAATTTCCAGAGACGAAAAAAATAGTTTACTTTGCTCTAAATGTAAAGGGATTTTCCACGGCAGATGTTTTAACCTCTTAGACAAAGACATTGAAGCGGTGAAAAACTCCAAAAAAAAACCATGGTTTTGTCACATTTGTGACACTAAAAAGGTAAATTCAAGCACAGAAAAACCCTCGGAGCCATCCGGTTCCGAGATACTAGCTGCTGTTAATACTGTAAACGAGGAAGTTAAATCCCTAAAAACCTCACTTGATAAATACGGTGACTTGAGTTTCGAATTGAGTGAGAGACTAGCAAAAATCGAAGCTCATCTAGAGGGGCAGACAAAACGTATTGAAGAGTTGGTCGATGAGAATCGTAATTTAAAATCAAAAGTTGGCCTGCTCGAAATCAGGATAAATAAGGCAGAACAGGGACTTTTGAATAAATCAATGGAAATTCGGGGCATCCCGGTACGCCCAGGAGAGACCCCCACGGCATTGGTTACAAGTATTGGTGCTGGTCTCGGCATCAAACTTAACATAGAAGATCTCGACCTAGTGGAGCGCCGGAGGCCCAGGAAGGATGATGCGCGACCACCGCCTGTAATCGCACGATTCGTCAGGCAATCTCTGAGGGACGATCTAATACAGAGGAGAAAAGTCAAGAGGGACTTCTCGACGCGCGATATCGGCTGGCAGGAGAATGACTCCCACCGGATATATCTTAGCGAGGAGATGACCCCGACCAACAGGCATCTGTATTGGCTCGCCCGTCAGAAGAGATCAGCCGGGAAATTAAAATATGTTTGGTTCTCGGGAGGGCGTGTGCGGTGCCGTAAAGAAGACGGCCATCCAGTAATCTTCATAGACCAGCCTCAGGACCTGGATGTCTTCGCCTGACCTTCAGGAATTCTTTTCCTAGCTGCACTTCCTTGGTCTACACCCTTTGCTAATGAAACCAGTGTACTCGTTATTTTTTTTTTTTGTTTTTCCATTATATATCCTTGCCAGATTAGTTTTCAGTTTTTAATTTATTGGTGTCACCATGATATTACTTTTAATCAGTTAACGCTCATTTTCCTTTACTATTTTCACTTGTTTATGTTTCTTTATCTTTTATTTTATTTATTTATTTTTTCATCTCTTCTTAACCAACTCATCGCCCTTTCGTTCTATACTATCCTCATATATTCACCTGCTACTACTTTTATTTTCCATTATTATAAATATTTCTACTTCTATATATACTTTGTATATATCATTTTACTTTGTTCTTATTATCGATATGTATTTTTTCTTCTTAGCGTTTACTACTGTTTCTCATTATCAGCGTCATCCTTTTACCTACTGTCCTATGTTTCCCTAACTCCTTCCCATTATGACTAACATCCTAACCGCCTGTCACATAAACTCACAATCCCTACCAGCCCATTACGATGAGTTCCTAGAATTTTTCACCCAAAATTTTTACCACATCATTGCAGTCTCTGAAACCTGGCTTAAACCCTACATACCTTCTTCCTCGGTTTCTCTCCCTAACTACTCCATCATTCGTCATGACCGGGTTAACCGGACCGGTGGTGGAGTGGCGCTATACGTCCATGATTGCCTGAAGTCTCGAGTCCTTTTTCATTCACCTCCTTCAAATCTCCCTAACATTGAGTCCTTATTTGTTGAAATATCCATTAATGCCCATTCTCTCCTGTATGTAGTGGTTTACCGTCCTCCACATGTTCCTTTTGACCAATCATTCGAATCTAACCTTTACCACTATGTCCCTCTCTACTCCAATATAATCATCTCCGGTGACCTAAATACCAATCTCCTGTCTGACTCCTATGACAAAATCTACCTTGAAAACCTTTTTTTTTTTTCCCTCCACCTTTTCATTGTACCATTCAATACCACCCACCACTCCCGCGGGTCCGACACATGGTTGGACCTGCATGTCATAGATTCTCCAAAAAATCTTCTTTCCTCAAGTCAACGACCTGTTTCATTCCTATCCTCTCATGACCTGATACAAATATCATATGATATCCCAACACCTCGTTTCCTTCCTAAAACAATATCCTTCCGTAACATAGACTCCCTCTCCCGAGATATGATTTTATCCGATCTCGAAGCCATAGATTGGAATCCAATTTACTCCTGCTCCTCAATTGATACCATGGTTGAATTACTCACCACCAATCTCCTATCTATCCTTGATACCCATGCTCCTCTTAAAACCTCAACATTTCGCCGGCGTCGCCCTGCTCCTTGGATGAACCAACACATTAAAGATTTACAAAGAAGACGCGAGGCTGCCCGGAGACGCTTCAGGCGAACAAGGATTGAAGATGACTATCAAGCGTTTAAGTTTCTTAGAAATTTAACTCAATCCACGATCCGGCGAACTAAATCCAATTTCTTCCACGAAGCCCTTTCATCTGCACCCGATCCTAAATCCAAATGGCTGCTCCTCCGCAAACTTTCCTTGTGTGATCCTCCTAGTTCCTCTCCCTCGGGAGACCTTCCTGTCACTCCGGATGAGTTAAACTCCTATTTCGTTTCTTCCACTTCATCTGCCCCTTCTCGACCCTCCCAGTCCTTACCTCCGCCAGCATTTAACGACAATAATTTTTACTTTTCTTATATCACCCCCCTCTGATCTAATTACCTCCATTATGAAGTCTCAATCCAACTCATCTGGTATAGACAACATTCCTGTTAAATTATTGAAATTATGCCTTCCTGAAATCCTTCCGGTTCTCCTCTTTATATACAATTTTTCCCTTCAAAACTCAGTATTTCCCACTTCCTGGAAAAAGGCCTTAATTCATCCCATCAACAAGAACCCAAACCCTATATCCCCAAAGGACTACCGCCCTATATCCATACTTTCCAACCTTTCTAAGCCCCTAGAAAGATTGGTGCAATCCCAAATTTCCAATTTCCTAGAACATTCCAAGTTACTCGATCCCTTCCAATCTGGTTTCCGTCCCGGCTTCTCAACACAATCCGCACTCATTAAAATTATCACTGACATCCAAACAGCGATGGACAAAAAAGAACTGACCATCCTGATCCTCCTTGATTTCTCTAAAGCATTCGATTCCTTAGACCATAATATCCTTTTTTCCAAATTGAAATCATTGAACTTTTCCTACAGCTCCCTCCTTTGTTTCAATCTTTCCTTTCCGACCGCACCCAAGCAGTTGCCACTGCTAACCAAGGCCTATCCTCTTTCCTCACTCTACAGTCAGGAGTAGCTCAAGGTTCGAGCATTTCCCCTCTACTGTTTAATTCCTACATCAATGATCTTCCCCATTCAATTCACCATTGTTCCCACCATCTTTATGCCGATGACTTCCAAATTTACTTCTCCTTTCCTCCATCCGAAATGTTAGCTGCGTTTGCCAAAATTCAGGAAGACCTAGACGAAACCTGTGCCTGGGCAAATCTGAACAAATTAACGTTAAACGCAGCTAAAACTCAAGCAATTGCCATAGGATCACACTCCCTTCTCCATTCAAATGCCAACTTTCCCACATTATTCCTTAATGGTCATCCAATAACTTTCCATTCCTCTGTTAAAAATTTAGGCTTAACCATTGATCAAACCCTCTCCTGGAAATCCCATATTGCACAAATCTCCCGAAGGTCAATCGGTATCCTAAAACTATTTCACCGCTCCCGTCACCTCCTTCCCCTACCCACACGCAAACTTCTAGTATCCTCCCTTATCTTCCCCCAATTTGACTATGGTTGCGTGATATATGACGGGCTCTCGATGGTTCTTGAGGACAGATTAAAACGCATCATGAATTGCTTCATTAGGTTTGTCTTCGGAACATCGAGACGTTCCCATGTTTCGCATCTCTATACTGAGTTAAATTGGCTTTTCCCCTCCTTCCGCAGAAAATACTTTCTAGGCTCCTACCTATTCCAAGTTATCAACACCCGTCACCCTCCCTTTATTTACAGTAACCTGAAATTCAAGTCTGCTATCAAATCACTGCATACAAGATCTCGTCTTTCCGATCTCTATACTCCATCCCACAGAAGTACTGCATTCCAACGTTCCTTCCTTGTCCGATCCTCTAATCTTTGGAATTCCCTCCCCCCCTGTATCCGCAATGCTTCCTCCCTTGGAACATTCAAAACACTACTCTTTCACCATCTTCTTTCCCTCCAACCCGACGCTCTCTAATTATAAGGATATATGTACTATGTATGTAATTGTCTAATTTATTTATTAAGACCGTCAGACATAAAACATTAGCAAAAATTATAGTTTAACTATGATAATGTTTTGATTTCTTGTAATGCTAATTTTGGATTTTCTATCTTTTATTTTTCTTTAAGTTTCTGTTTGTTTTTTCCTCTTCTGCAATTTTGTTTACAATATTAACCTCTTTTTTGTATATTTATCTTTTCACTCTCTTTTTATTAATAGTTTTTTTTCTTTCTCTAGTTTTTCTCTGTATTTTTTTTTTTCATACCAATTTGTATTTAATTTTACCTAAGTTGTTTTATTTTTAAAAGCCTCTCGGCCAGTTTATGATCTTACTTTGTGATATTCAATGTTATTCTTAAGGGACTTTGTCCCAGAATAAAGTTTTCTTTCTATTCTATTCTATTCTATTCTATATATATATATATATATATATATTTTTTGGAGGAAAGCATGTTTTTTACGATAAAAGCTGTAATATCTCCATTTTGTTTAAATATTTTTCAAATATTGATCACATTTTCGGATTTAGCAATAAATTTCCTATAAGATCGGAGTAATTTAACCTTGAATTTTACAAACTTGGGACCTAAAAAATATCTTTATCTTCACCTAATTTAGGGAAGTTACAATTTCTTATAATACTTCAGCGCTCACTGCTTTTCATAAAAACAATCCACAAAACTGCAAAGCTCTCAAAAACTTACAAATTTAATAAGCTTTCAAATGATATGTTAAACGTAATGATTTTGTTTTAATTTCATGGAGAAATTTACTTTTGAAACCGAAAAAACATGGTGTTCTCATTTAGCATACAAATCAGGTACTTTGGTAAATAAGACATTATGATAATCGCTTGATGAAAATCTGTATTTTAAATAAAAGAAACACTTCATTAGAATAAAAAGCAAAGAAAAAATATAATATTTATTGACATAAATTTTAGGCCAGTTCAGGTATTCATAATAACAACAGCGACTTTGACCTCTCTCAGTACTAAGCACATTATCGCTATTTCATAGTTATTTTCCTGTTTATTTTGAAATGGGAGGGGATTATTGTTTATTATTTTATTTTTATTTTGATATAATGATTGAAAGTTTGATTTGGAAATTAAGAAGCTACAGAGATAAAAGTGTCACTATCATTAGAAAGACCCTTGCTAATATTGCTTATCCTTAGCTTGAGGGCCCATTTTATTTATTGGGATTATTTTTTTCTGTTTGGCAATACACCTGCGAAGATGGCAACGTTCACAAATGGTGAGTACGCTGACATACATTTTTTGTATGGGTTTTGTAATGGAAACGCGAGTGCAGCGCGGCGGGAGTACCAACTTAGGTTTCCAGATAGGCGCCTCCCCTCTACGATAGTGTTTTCACGAACTCATCAACGTTTATCTGAAACAGGTTCCGTTCATAAGTTACGTCAAGAATTGGGACAAGTTCCTCATGATGTTGAACTCGAAGAGGAAATTATTGATATAGTAAATGAAAATCCCAGTGTTTCATCAAGAGACTTGGCCCGTGAAATTGGTATCTCCCAAAGGTCAGTTATCAACATTTTGCACCGAGAACATTTTCACCCATATCATTTCACACAAGTACAAGGGCTAGAACCTAATGATCATGTACATAGAATACAATTTTGCCGCTGGCTTTTAAATAGAGACATTCAAGAACACCAGTTTCTGAGGAAAATTTTATGGACAGATGAGTCTCTTTTTACAAGGGAAGGAATTTTAAACGTCCACAACCGGCACTACTGGGCAGCTGAAAACCCACATATGGTTCAAGAAGCATCTTTCCAGCATCGTTTTACAGTGAATGTGTGGGCTGGGATAATAGGGGACCGACTCATTGGGCCACATTTTTTTGCCCAGCAGATTGAATGGAGAAAGTTATTTGGATTTTTTACAAAATATTCTACCACAACTTATTCACGACATTCCACTTGATGTTCAGCAAAACATAATATTCCAACACGATGGTGCTCCTCCACATCATTCGGCAGCAGTACGGGAATGGCTGAACCAACGATATTCGACCTGGATAGGTAGAAATGGTGTGATACATTGGCCAGCTAGGTCACCTGACTTAGCTCCAATGGACTTTTATGTGTGGGGCTACATAAAAAGCGAGGTATATGCCAGAGAAGTGACCAGCATTGAGGTCCTAATTCTGGAGGCCGGAGCCAAATTGCAACAGCGTCTGACTTTAGCAGTGACCGTAGGGGCTGTGAGAAAGAGAGCAAGAAGCTGCATTCGAAATAATGGAGGACATTTTGAAAATTTAATAAAATAACGGACTCTGGCGGCGCTTTATTGACAGTGATTCTTTTATTTTCAAATTAACAATTTTTTTCTTTGCTTTTTATTCTAATGAAGTTTTCTTTTATTTAAAATACAGATTTTCATCAAGCGATTATCATAATGTCTTATTTACCAAAGTACCTGATTTGTATGCTAAATGAGAACACCATGTTTTTTCGGTTTCAAAAGTAAATTTCTCCATGAAATTAAAACAAAATCATTACTTTTAACATATCATTTGAAAGCTTATTAAATTTGTAAGTTTTTGAGAGCTTTGCAGTTTTGTGGATTGTTTTTATGAAAAGCAGTGAGCGCTGAAGTATTATAAGAAATTGTAACTTCCCTAAATTAGGTGAAGATAAAGATATTTTTTAGGTCCCAAGTTTGTAAAATTCAAGGTTAAATTACTCCGATCTTATAGGAAATTTATTGCTAAATCCGAAAATGTGATCAATATTTGAAAAATATTTAAACAAAATGGAGATATTACAGCTTTTATCGTAAAAAACATGCTTTCCTCCAAAAAATCGTTTATTTACCATATATCTGCAACGGATTGGAATAGAAAGGTGAGGTCTGCGGCATTTGGCTACACTTTTGATCTAGTTTCACCCAATTTTTTTTTTTACGCTAAGAGATACTCACCCTGTATATATATATATATATATATATATATATATATATATTTATATATTGTAGTCAAACGTAGTAATGTATATGTGCGAGAACACCTCTACTGAAGGTATTCCGAATTCCCTAGGGAAACACAAACGATTATTTGATATAATGGCTACTTCACCAGGATTCAGGGTTTTCCTCGCCATTAGTTTTTCTTCCTTTCCAATACTTTTAGCACATAAATATAAAACTACACTTCCTTTTTCCGTTTATCCTTACCATTTGATTTTGATTTTATGACATTTTTAGCCGGGTTTAGGATATATCTGAATGATGAAGTGAAGAAAATGTATATTACTTTGCTATTTTTCATAATACTCAAGGGAAAAAACTCTGAAAATGTTTTTTATTTTATTTTTTGTCGTGTTCGATCTATTGTTTTCAATATTGGTTAAAGAAAGCATTTACAGTTTGTTTTTTGTTTTAAATTTCGTTTTTGTTTCTGACTCAGAGACCTTCTGAAGTTGCACTATATTACTCCATCCGAAAATAGTTTATTTTTAATTTGGTACTATTTGGCCCGTTGCGGATTTTTTTTTATAGCTGAATCCATGAAACTTATGTATTCATGATTATTAGTTTAAGTAGGAAATTAGGCAGGTTCAATGTATAAAATATGATATCAAAAAATATAATTGACAAAAAGTTTATCTGTAAGGCGTTCCCATATTTTTTTTTTTTTTTTTTAACAAGACACCATTCCAAAATTGACCAGAGCAGTGGCTCCTCCCTGACAATATCACACAAAACTGAGCGAAATATACAGATATATCTGAACTATGTAGACGGTCTGAAAATTGCAACATTTTCATTCCGTCTTGAGACTGCGCAGACAAAAGGTTGTGCAAAACGTAGCGCCTGGACCTGCCTTAATATTCTTCGCTACAACCAACCATTTAGGAGCTATATTAGTTTGAATGAAAATGTAACTTTTCGCTAACATTTTTAAGTGTTGGGGCTTTTCTGACAGTTGGTGCTGCTCGGATCGATAATTTACCGCTAGTTCCCTTATCAGGAACGTAATGGAGAATTTTTTATTGTTTTAAAGCATTTGTCGCTAGTTTGAAACACCCATTTTCTCTTAACTTTTAACCCATTTTAAATAATCATTGATTGTTAAATAATTAAATTATAATTTAATTTAAGTAATTTGACCTTCTAATACTAAAATATAAATTGGGAAATGTAGTATTTCATAGATTGACATATCAAGTATCTTTTGTTTGTCCCAATCAGGAAGAAACTGTTTTTTTTTTATATCTAACTCTTTTGTTATCTACTATATATTTGTCAAATACCACTCACTTATTTAACACGAAATCTCACAAACCACCGAACGGATTGGAATGAAATTTGATATGTAGCTCCCTCTAGGGCCGTAGGTGCTCGCTAAGAAAGGAATTTTAAAAAATCGGCCTGGATCGCGGCTAATTCGCGAAAAATGCGATTACAATTTTTATTGGATGAATAATAAAAGATTAATTGTAATATGGTATTTGGAGATAAGCTAAGTTAAAAAATAGGTTAGATGTTTAAGCCGCACACTTTGACCACAAATTAAGTTCCTTATAGTTGTAAACAAACAGAAGGATCTACAAGATTTCCAGGTTATCCAGGTTATCAGTGCTGACAAGAAGCCTTCAAATGTTCACTGAGGACGTTACAATACTCCTACCGCTAACGAAGTTGCTGTCTTGATTGTTGACCAGGTGTTTGAAAAGCGAGACATTGTTCTCCACAGCAGGAACAAAAAACTGATAAGAATGAGTTCTATCAAGTGTATGATTCTCTTCAGTATGGTCTCATGTTCTACCATGGAGAAGATGGGTACAGAATTAACATTCCTCAGCGTGACCCAAACACCAATACACAACTTAAGAAAACTGTGTCTGCAGCTGATTTTTACGCCTAAATGTTGATGGAACGAGAAAGTGAAGAACCTTATTTACTTTAATTTTGTAATCTCCTCAACCAATTTATGCTTGATATGTACGCAAAAATAAAAACAGAAAGACTAAACTTTATTCGAAAAAATCAAAAAAAGTTGAGAAGTTGAGACTATATTCACTTAAAGTATGCCATAAGAAAAGCTGATGGTCTGGTATCAGAGCTGGGTAAGAAGGTAGTGCTACGTCGAAGCTTCACTGGAGGACTATCAAAATAATATAAAATTACCTTTTGCAAATTGTCAAATTTACTTATTGAAATTATTCTAAGAATGGAATTCTTTAGGTTTATTTAAGTAATAATAATTATCAACGTTAAGCTTAAATTTTACTAATTTAAGTTGTCCTTCATCCTAATGATATTAAACCGTAGCGGAGCAGGGTACTTTCAGCTAGTAAATAATAAACTAAAAATCTCACTAAAAAAAAAAATTGACAAGTTCTAGCTCTCTGTTTGTGTTGCTCGGATAGAAAATTTGTCTATGGTTTTTATTTTTTTATCTAAAATTTAATCAAAAATATTTTTTGTTTTATATTATTTGTCGCTAGGAACTATATTGAGCTTAGAGAGTTTAGGAGCTATATTGATATGAGTAAAAAAAAGTCAGGTGTAACATTTTTTTCACACTCAAAATGTGATATTTTGACACGCTCCAACGCTTTTGGTGTTACTCAGATCGAAAATTTGGTGACAGTGTATTATCAGAAACTTGATGAAGATTTTTTTTTTTTTGTTTTATAACATATGTCGCTAGGACCAAATGTTTAGGAGGTATATTGATTTGAATGAAAAAAGTCACTTTTCCCCTACATTTTTAAGCGTTTTCAAGGGCTTTTTTGACAAGCACTAGCTCTGTTGGTGCGACTCTGACCGGTAATTTGCCGCCAGTTCCCTCATGTAGAAACTTAATTCAAAACCTTAGAGAATGAAGAAAAAAATTCTAAAACAGAAATTAGGAAAAACATTAGGTTATAGATAGACATATTCATGATATTTGTTTCCTCCAAAAGGGAGAAACTGTTTTTTTTTTTGTTTTTTAAATCTAACTCAGCTGTTATGGATAATAAACTAAAAATCTCGCTAAAAGGAAAAAAAAAGATCACAAATGTAACGGAGTCAGATGAAAAGATAAAAACAGCGAAACGAGAAGATTGTTACATTCAACCTTTCGGTAAAGCTACGAAGGCTATATTCATGACTTGAGCTGTTGAGTAATCATTTTCTATAAACGTGCGTCAAATACGCCAGAATAAGTGGTGCTTCGAACAGCTGCGTCAGAACCGTAATCGTATTTAAACGTTCGCTATTGATAGTCCACGTCACGAGAATTGATGCTAGGCGTAGTATGATGCTCTATGCGATGATTGGAACAGCCTCGTCATCCACCGCCCACTGGAAACGTATAGGTAAATTAGTCAGGCGTCTGTTGGAATTTCCTGTTCATACTTTCCTATATTGCGTTTCTTAGTTATCTACATATTTCGTAATACGTTATTATTACTTCACTAAACTTAAAAATTATTAGAAGTAAATCATCTAAAAGCGTTAGAAAAAAAGGAAATGTTTATTCAAATAATTTCGATCATATGTATTTTTTCTTTATTAAATCAATTTATTTTGACCGAAAATAATATTTGAAATATCCTAGAGCAATAAGTAAAAATGATAATTGAAATTATCTTATACAGGGTGATTTCCTCGTAGTGTAAATTGAGTGAAACTAGACCAAAAATGAAAAAAAAATGCCGCCTTTCTATTCCAATCCGTTGCTGATATACGATAATTCAAAGTTTTTTTTTTTGAGAAATCCACGTTTTTTGCTATAAAAGCTGTAATATTTAATGCTCAAACATTTTTTTAAATTTTCGAATTTAGCATTAAATTTCCCATAAGACCAGAGTACATGTAACCTTGAATTTTACAAACTTGGGACCTAACGAACAGCTTGATCTTCACATTATTTAGGTGAAGTTTCAATATCTCATAATACTCGTACTTCAACGCTCACCGTTTTTCAAAAAAACTATCCACAAATCTTACAAAAACTTGAAAATTTGACCACCTTTCATATGGTATGATCAAATTAATGAATTCCTGTTAATGTAATATTATGGTGAAATTTGCTTTTAAAACTGGAAAAAAAACATAGTGTTTTAATTTGGCATTCAAATCGAGTACTTGTAAAAATAAGACATTATGATAATCGCTCAGCGGAAATATGTATTTTAAACAAAATAAATTCTTCATTGGAATAAAAACCAAAGAAAAAATTAATTGTTTAATAGAAAATAAAATAAAAATACATCAGATCAAAGGCTTTTATGTTAGTAGACTTATTTAATTATTATTATCTATTTGATTTGATTTTCGATGCAAGGTTTAGAACCCATTGATTTATTATTCAACAGCAGTACAAAAATGAATAAACCAACGATACCCCACTAAGATACCGTAAAAACATACTCACCTGTCCATACAATTCATATCAAGAAGTACTATTCTTCAATCTAATCTACATTCATAAGCAAACGGCAAACTTAAGGTCTATGTTCATTATCATTGGGTTCTAAACCTTCTTCATATATTACAACTCTTTAAATTATCATAAATCTGCAATGAATTTGCATAGAAAAATGCGATTAGCAGCATTTTTTTCTTGATTTTTAGTATACAGTGGAGTCCCACTTATACGAATGTGAGGGGGAACGGAAAATGTTTCGCATAAGTAAATACTTCTTATAATTGAATCGTACTAGGTTTTGTTCTATTTTAAAATAAAAGAAATTCCTCACTAAAAAAATGTCACAATTTTATTGTTTGTACACATTTTGCTGTTAGATAACGTTGTACATTATTATATTTTAAAGTTTCATATTACATGTACTATGTATGTATGTATATGTATACTTAAATAAAAAATAACTAAAATAAACTTAAACAAAAAGCAAGATAGGAATTGAAATAATCATCACATTCCTCATTTTGAAAAAATATAAGTACATATACATTTTTTCTTTAAAAATTCCGTAATTTTAGATTGCTTAATTTTTCTGGAAGCTACGTTATATAACAGCGTTCACATTCGATTATGAACGTTTTACAACCTCAAATGTAGCGACCGTTTGGGTAAATATTGGTGGTGCTCCAGGCTCCTTGTCGTCAGAACTTGGAGAATCGGATTCGCTAAGACCTTGTTCGGTTTTTGTGACTTCAGCAGCGATCTCCTGGTAACTTTGGAATGCACAGACTGCCATGTTTTCAAATTGAACAAAATTTTCGAATGTTACGCCTGGGTGAACGTTGGACCACTCAGGAGGTTCCTCAATGGTGCCTATTTCATCTCTCGCTTCACTTGATTCGTCGACATATCCTTCCGTATGTACTCCGGCTTTACGAAAGCAGTTTGTAATGTAAAAGGCTGAACAGCATTCCAAGATACTACCGTAAATGGCATAGCTTGTTAAAGTGCACTTGATTAATGAAACGTTTTGAGTATGTACATAGTGTCAATAAAAAACAAGGATCAACCGGTAAGTCTGTAAACATTTCGTGGAAAAACTTTTGTCTCTTCGTATAACTGAATAGTATTTACTCCAGGGGAACAAATTAACTTTCGTATAAGTGAATGTTGCGTATAACTGAATATCGCAAAAGTGAATAATTGATTACACAGGATTAAATGGAGTTTCGCCGGGGAACGAAAAATTCTTCTAAGTAATTTTTTTCACACTAAGAGGGAATCACCCTGAATATATATAAATATATATTGTTTTCTATCTTCTCTCTGATGAAAATATGAACTTCCCACTGGGATTACGTTGATTCGATGATGATTTAAAATTCATCATTATGCCTTAAGGCATCATTTGTATTATTGGCTGTCAAAGCCCTGAGAAATGAGTTCGTTATCATCAGGTTCTGCTTTCTGCATTCCATTCACCTCTTGTAGTTCAATCAAGTCTTCTTTTGACAAAGGTTCTCATTGTGACTGTATTGGCCCATCAATATTTTTCTCCTTGTCATCTATGTCCCATCCATTGCTTCAATTAAAAAAAAAAAAAATAATGATTAAGTTAATGATGATTAAAAAAATTAAATTAATGATGATTAAAAAAAAAAAAAAATGAAGAGGTCAAACGGCTGAAGCCTTTATAGTTTAAAATCTTTATAAAATACCATTGTCAGACCTCAAGCACTGCTTCTTTACTCAGCGACAGATGGTTTCTTGATTGCCGTCAATTAATTGACATGGGACACGTAAGAAGCGGTCACGCACGACTACGACATACGGGTATATTTAAGACCCGTCATAAGGTCCTCTGCTTTGAAAAAGATCGAGCCAAGAGATAGGAAATAACAACCGTAGCTGCTAAACAGAGGCTTTGGTTTATTTCATAGTTGTAGCTCCTTAGTATCTGATTATTGCTATTTATTTTATTATAGTTCTAATAATTATGGTAGTATGCCTGTAATACAGCATTTAATGTATTCAGAGCTTTTATATATATTTTTGATACGCTGGCGAAATATTCCGATATACACAACAAAACTAGTAAATAACAATACATGATATAATAAAGCATAATAATATAATCTATATCTATACTAATATAAATAAAAGGACAAGTCATTCGTTTGTGATCACTAAACGCGGAAACTACAGAACCAAATTTTGACCACATTATCTTCATAGTTCACAAGAAATTTAGCAATAGTAAAATTTAAAGATTTTCAATTATATTGCCATAAAAAAACCATAAATATGTGGTGCGCAGTGCAGTTTGATAATCGACCGATATGTGGCGAGTGCCATTCAAGAGAGGTTACAAAGGTACAATGTTATATAAAGCTAGAAATTCTTGATAAAATTTACTGATTTTCAATTCAATTGTTATTTAAAAAGCTATAAATATATGCAGCGAAATGTGAATCCCAGTGCAGTTTAAAAATCGACCGATTTGTGGCCTGCAATAGAGTTTGTTATGGTAAAATTATTAAACCCAACTGTACCAAATTTTAATTACATCCTAATAGTTCTAGAAAGGTTTATAACAATAAATTTAACTATAAAAATAATTTAAATGTATAGTCTCGAGTGCCGGAAACGAGGTTTGACAAACTATTATATACTTCTATGTTTAGAAATTTAAATCCAACCAGATGGATCGATAAAATTATTTCTGCCAAATTGAATATCTAATTATGCTTTTACGTACTCTTCAAACGCTTCATCAATCCTATTTTAACCAGGTTAAAAATTAATGCAATGTGTAAAAATATCTTTGACGATATAATGCTAAATTCCATACTTCAATACGAGATTTGTATTAATAAACAAATTAGTTTGGAGTTGTAACTCACAGATTTGCATGCCGATTTTTATGTAGGTAATAACGAAAGTATTTTTATGTCAAAATACACACAAAACTACAATTTAACGTGAAATAACCATTTCACTATCTTGACTGAGAGGTGAGAAAAAAAAAAAAAAACGTGATTTTCATATTTTATTTTTTTCTCGGTTCCCAATGCCCATTGGCGGCTAGAATTCTAGTTTTTCACTATTCTAGGTCCCTACTACTTAAGAAAAAATCGGCATTTAAATCTGTGAGTTACAACTCCAAACGTCCCCTTGTAAGTTCTTTATTTTCTTTATTTATGAAAGCGGGTGAAGCTGCGACAGGGTATGCTAGTACATAAAATAAAAAGTGAACTTTATTAAGGGACTTTGTCCCTTAAGCATAACATTGCATAACAAAAACAAAAATCTTACCTAATCAAGAGAATTTAAAAATAACACAAGATAAATAAAACTGAATACAGATTTGCATTAAAAAAAAAAAAAAAAAAAATGAAACAAAAAAAAAACAAAGGAAAAAGAAAAATAGTGATACTTTGGTACTGACTTTATGTTTTCAAATAATCTCAGTACGAAAGTAGACAAAGCAAAAAACTCTTTTATCGGCGTTAACTCAAGACAATGTTTTTTGACTTACATTAGTATCATTCACTTATAACCCCACGACATAATGCATTGTTATTTCTTATATCCTGGAAAAAAAAATTAATTATTTACTTTTAATATATTTCATTATGCTTACATATAATGATAAATATTCTAATAGCTAATTACACTGGTCAAGAAAAACAAAAAATTGTTTGTTTCCTGTGACTATTCTGTTGTTTCTAACTCAATTTGATACATATTTTGTAAATATGATAACATTTTTCTCTAACAGCTTTTGTTTTTGAGTTATAGCTTACCAACCTTACTTAGTATTTTTATTTACATTTACAATTTTTGTTGGACAGTAAAATATATCCAGTTGTTTTCGATATTCGTTCGTCCAGACGGCGTTGTGCGCTTAATCCAGATTTTTGTTATGTTTGTTGCGAATATATATTTGAACAATATCGAAAACCTATATCAGGCTTGTAAAAACTGCATATCATCAATACTTCAAAATAGATTTGTACAATCAGGACAAACCATGGGATCCCCATATTGTTTTCCAAAAATGTGTTATGTGTCTACGGTTATGGTCCAGCTGGAAAAGAGATGCAGTGAAATTCGTAACTCCCATGATTTGGCAAGAACCTCTAAACCATCATGACGACTGCTACTTCTGCGTTGTGAAAATAAACGGAATTAACACTTGAAATCGAAGACCACTTACATATCCTTACTTATCTTCTGCTCGACGACCTCAATTAAAATGACGAGGGATACAACCCAGCACATCTAAATCCTCTGATGATCCAAATCTCTGTGAACGCGAACAGAGTATATGAATTGATGACTCTGATTCAGATTGAAAATGTAACCTTTCAGAACCTTAACCATTTAATCAGAAAGAACTAAATGACTTGGTAAGGGATCCGAACTTACCGAAAGACTCTTCTGAATGTTTTGCATCTCGTTTAAAAGAAAAAAAATTGCTTAATCCCGAAACCAACATTACTTTTTATCGTACCCGAGAAAAGAATTTGTTATCGTATTTTTCTCAAGAGAAGGATTTAGTCTTTTGTAACGATGTTGGTGGTATTTTGCAACAGATGGGTTTAATAAACTACAAGCCTAAGGATTGGTGTATTTTTATGGACAGCAGAGGAAGAAGTTTAAAGTGTGTTTTGCTCCATAGCAGTAACAAGTACTACTGCACATTCGACGACTTGGAAAGAAGAATACACAAATATTGCATGCAACGAGATCTACCTAAAGTCGTTTATTCAAGGAAATCCTATAAAAGATCATTTTATAATAATGTTCAATAAAATTGTGCTGACATTATGTGTTAATTTCCTTACATTTTTAAATCAATACAGTAAAACTTTATTTTTCACAAAATAAAGTTGTTAGCAATCTCCCAGTATTTTTTTCATAGTCAGGGCCTTTGAAACACCCAATAACAATAAAAAAAATGAAGGAAACAAAAATTGTGTTGACCAGTGTTAACAATACAATTATTAACATACAATTCGCTAGTTTACGTTAACTAATTATTACCTTGTATCTTTTTATGTCAAAAATTATTTGAATTACTTTTTTTAATGTATTATATGGTTGCCAAATATTTGAAATTGAATTATCATTGATAATGCAAAAGTAGATGATGAGAATTCTGTTGAGAAACTTTATTGTATAAAGTTAAAATACTTTTTTTTAAAATACCCAAGAACAGATGATTTAACCGTAGTTGAAATTCAATCTGACACTTGAGATTAAGTCATCACCAATAAGGAGTTTTAATTTTTTTTTTTTTTTTCTAGAGTGATTCGAATCGGATTTCAAATCAGTCTCTGAGATGAGTTCTTTCACGCTTCCTGAGAAATATAATTTGTTTAAATATTTTTTGGGCTGAGGTATTATATATTAATATCGATTCACTAGCAGCTGTTCTTTTGCTTGCACATTCCAACTGTTGGTTTATTGTTGGGATGGAGAAATAAAATAGTGAGTAGGGTAGTAACTGAAAACTATAGTTGTGTGTAATAAAAGTGTTAAGGGTAAACTAAAAAACTTTGAAGTTATAATCGCATAATATGGTTTAACAAGTTTAATAAAATTTATGTTAATGTTACAAACTGTTCACAAATTGAAGTGGACCAGTACAGAAATTTAAGATATTTTATAATTTTGTTTGCTTGATTGATAATACGAATCCAATTGGATTTGTTTGAGACTAACTCCAACGCCAATCACAAAAGTGTTCGCCTCGTTCAGACAAATTGGATGAATTTGCTGACGGTTTAATTGAGGAATAGGCTTATTTGCTGAAGAAGCTTAAAGTGAAAAAAAAGAATATCTATTGAAATGTGTAAAAATATAAATGTATATATTGTAATATTTTTTAATTTAATTTTAAAGAATACATTTTTCTCAAATTTTCTTTAGTGTAGGGTGTATATTATTATTTTTTTTATTTTTTTTTGCAAATACTATTACCAATACATAAGTAAGGTAATAAATACACAAAAAACAGAAGTATGGTTAAAAAAGAGTTTTATTTAACATCTGATGAGTGGTTCACTTCAATTTGTCGGCAGTTTATATTGAAACCTCACGTTTCCCTTTTATATACGTGTTTAATTTTCAACCTCTGATATCAATCGCTCCAACGCAAATTATAGTTTCAATCCCTATGCTAATGGACCTTTTTTAAATATAAATATATCATCTAAAATCAAAACCATTTAACAAATAGAAAATTTTTAATGTACATATTTTATGAACTTTTGATTTGCATTTAAATTAATATTAAAATACTCTTTTTGTCAATTATAAAATTATAATGAGTAAGTTTAATGAGATTAGAGTTTGATTCGTATTTTAGCGTGATATTTATGGATCTTTTATTTTATTTAATACTCCTTATATATATATATATATATATATATATATATATTTTTTTTTTTTTTTTTTATTTAATGATTTGAAATTTCCTCCTTTTACTGTAACTTAGTTAAAGAATTTATGAGTAAAAAAAATGAGATTAAAAAAAAAATTTATTTAATTTATTTATTATTGAATGATGGGGTTTATCTGAAAAAAAACAAAAAAAAAAACCAAAAACTAAAATTTTTACATATTTCTACCAACGTTGGGGGACAGAACTTATAATATTTTTGTAGAACAAGTAATTCCTATGAAGTGGTCACTTTGACTAAAATACTTTTATTTATTGAGCTTTACAACCATATATACAATATAAAAATATAATACATCAAGTAAATGTGATGATAATGATAACAATGATACGTCACTTGTTTTTAACTACCCAATTGTAGCACTTATAAAGGTTTTATGTAATTAGAAGGTCCGAGGCCATTTTCTTTTCAGGCGCCTCAGAGAGTAAGCTGGAATGGAATGAGAAGAAAGTCGTAATAGAAATAAAGGGTATATTAAGATATTTGTGGATAAGTTTGTTTGTGACGAAGTAAGTAGCATTTAGGATTTGATTAAAAATTTAAATGTTTTAAATTTTTTTATTTTTATAATTTCTTTTTATGATCGGTATTTTGAGTTCTTCATTAATTAACTTTGTATTTTTCATTTCATTTAACGTGAAATCTAGATGCTAACGCCATTACAATAAACTGTGTTTTTTATTTATGGTGGTTGCATTAATTTGCAATCCATTTTGAATTAATAGACAATATATAATTGGTGAGGTAACCGATATAGGAGGTCGCTGCTGCGGCTGTAGGCTTTCGCTGTTGTTGCCATCAACGGCCATATGATAGTTAGCCCAACTTGATATGTAATTAATTAGAATGCAATACAAGAAGGCGAATAGTTAGCGTCACCGTTAAGTCTCTTTTGTTTCATCATTGATTTGAATGCTGGCGTGGGTCTAGCAGCTCTTCGAATCAACGATAAAGCAACAGCGTCTTTCAAACTGTATTATTTATTTATGGTGATTGAATTAATTTGCAATCCGTGTACAGTTTATTATTATGGCGTTAACACTATGATTGCTTCCTTTGAGGTTACCATGTACTAAAACCTTGGCCATCTCAGGCAGATCACCGTACTCATACCTTTTGAGACTCGTTGCATTGGAGAAATACGAAAGATAAAAAAAAGGAATCTTGTCTATTTGCTAAGAATTAGAAAGTTAATGCATTATAACTAGTTGGGAAAAAGAGTTTGAATTCTATAAATGTCTCACGTATATTTATATAAGTACTTTAAAATTACAATCATCAATCGTAGCTAGAAGGAAAATTATTCCATTTTTTGATAAATCGAATAATGCTATTGATAAAAGGCAGCTAACGAAGGGTTGTGTAAATAAAGTCGGGAATTTTTATTGGAAAATTGGAGGAAAACGTAAGAAGGGAGAGGATAACAAGAGGACGTAGCGACACTCAGACCTCCGATGTCTTTCTTCGGATTAAATAATAAGGTTCGTTTCATACTGTCTTATTCTTTATTATATTTTCTATAGGCTTCAGGGAAACCAAATTAACAGTATGACCTCAACAACAAATAAAAAAAATACTGCCACGCATAAGTCAACAAAACCCATCCATAAAGTTTGTATAGGAACCGCAAAATGTGTCGATTCACCAAATTTAAGACGTAGTAGTTGTTTCTCATGTCGTCTATAAATGAAAATTAAATTGTTTATGCTCATCTATACTTCAAATAAATAAATTAAGGCTTAGCGAACCCGAAGGTTCGATGCCGACACCACCAACCGTCGATCGCACACTTCCCTCCAATCCACTCCTCCAAAACCTAAATCCCCCAGGTCGGCCCTGACGCAATCCTCCCATCTTCGTCTCGGTCGGTCATTTACCCGACGGTTCATAACTGATTACTTTTTTCGGAATTCGATCATTATTAAACCCAACGACTTTACATGCCCATTTTAAGCGTCGCGCTGCTATTACTTGAACTATATTTACCGGATATAATTCGCGCAGTTCCGCACTGTAGAGTCTTCTAAATTCTCCTGTTTCTTCATCTTTTTTTTTGCCCAAATATTCTACGCAGTACTTTTTTTTCGAAAACATTAAGGCGTTGGTCCTCCCTTAACTTCAGCGGCTATGTTTCACATCCGTAGTGAACTGTTGGTAGTATAATAGTTTTGTATATCCAAATTTTTAAATTTTTGGAGAGTAAGCGCGAACTGAGTAATTTTGCAACCGAGAAATAACAAGCATTACCGGCTTTAAACCTAGCTTTCATTTCTTCTTGAATTTCATTTGTCGTCGCTATAATAGACCCTAGATATTTGAATTGCTCAACTTGTTCAAACTTTATCCCGGAAATATCTACATTACTAAAATGTTCACCGTTTCTGCTACTAACCATATATTTCGTTTTATCGGTATTAATTACTAACCCAATTTTGTTACCGGTTTCCATGAGCGTAGTAGCGTCTATACTTCAAAACATTTTTTTTTTTTTGTCAATATAGGGTATTACATTTCCTGCAAATATATACAGTAAGCAGCAAAATGTTTCGTACACCTTCTTCATTCACTAAAACAGAGTTTCCTAAAAAAAAAAAAATTTCAGGGACATCTGAAAAAATCGTGATAATTTCGAAGACCTCGAGGTTATTGCGATTTGCTAAGGGGTCTTAATTATGTTTTCCCGTTTTAGTGAATTTAGTAGGTGAAAACTTTTAATGCTCAACAGATGTTTCGTCTTGTAATAGAATGGCCATTTACTGTTGTTTGATAATCAACTTATAGCGTGCCATCTCGTACTTATGCCGTGTTCTTCGTTAATTCGCCAAAGTTTTAGGTCCGATTTTCTTAAATGAGTTAATTCTGCCTTTGCAACTCTGCTATCATTTCATTTAGTCAGTAACACTCTATTTCGTTCTTCGGTACAGTTAGTAATTTCAATACTTTGAAATATAGTTTTAGCTCATTGAATATTCCATTAACATTACGAAAACCATTGATACAGAAAAACCCTCATTCATTCATTGATATAGATTATATCGATGAAATATTAATTATAAAGTCTTTCATTTTTTTATATTAGTTTATTTTTTTATTTTTAACTATTTATTGATGTTTACAACTTAATACATTATATATACTGCAAGTAAATTTGAAGAAAATGATTGCAATGACATGTTTATAACATATAAAGAACTACTCACTAGTAGCACTTCCATAGAAGTTCAACACTAGAAAGTCTCTTAGACATATGTAATTGGATAAGTGGTACCTGCATAAGTGGAATGCCTCTATAAGTGGTACAAATTTATTTTATTTGTTTTGTTTTGATTGGTCCCCAATGTGTAAACATCAAGCACATTGACATTCCACTCTAACCTATTATTGCTATACTCTAATCTTTTCCCCACTGCCAGTTGATTAGTAAAGCTCATCCTCTCAATATGTCACGAATTCAAAATTCCTTTTCAATAAGTGAAAAATTTAATTTTTACGGAAAGGAAATCGTTTTAAGAAAGGAAGTTTTATGAAATTGCGTGTTTTTAATGTGTGTACTATAAATACAATTAATAAATTTTTCCAATTAAAACAATTACAAGTTGTTTGAAAACCTCTTTTAGTGGTACATACAACCTTATTTACCTGGATAAGTGAAACCTTTTTTAAGTGGAATACCTCTAAAGTGAATTCCTGTCACCAAGAGATTCCACTTATCCAGGTTCGACTGCATTTCACTAAAGGTTTAAATTAAGGTTGCTGAAAAAAAAAAAAAAATCTTCGACTACTCAACATTTAAACACAATAGAAATTAAATTACATGTTGGATTTTGAAAGTTTTCCGTGTTAGCCCCACTGTGCGTCAATTGTGCAGATGGGTAGTCTGGGACGAACTTGAAACCTATTTATATTAATTCGTGATCGTATATCTTGTTTGTTTATTTCGCTTTAGGTCAATTTATGCTACTATGGCTAATCGGAAGATGCTACGGTGGGAGCCCTCAATTTTGCCTATCCAGGTATAATTAGGATAGGGATATTAAACGAGTACCTGACATCGCACAGGCTCGGGACCCCCATTTTACATCCCTTCCGAAGGACGGCATAGCTAAGGATTTTTTACTCCATTTTAAAAAATCCCAAGGTCATCTGCCGAGCTGCGAACCCGCGATCTTGGGTTTGGTAGGTTGCTATGCTAACCACTACACCACAGGTGACCCGATCGTTTATCTTGGTTGCAACGATAGAAGTGAACATTTTGTAGAGGCAATTTACACATGTTATTGGCCGATATTCTTCTGGGCGTAGGTTTTCTTCATATTTTTTTGAAAGCATATAAGTAATGCCTTCAGAGAATCCAACAGGGTGATCCTGTTTGCTTTTAAGTTTATCTTGGTAGCGCTTAGCTAATATTTCATGTAAGGAGCGGAATCTTTTAATCCAGTTGGCTTGAATTCCATCAGGATCAGGTGCCCTCCAATTTTTCATGTTCCTGATTGCTTCCGTGACATTGTTTATAGTTATTTTTGCATCTGTCATTTCAGAAGTATTCTGGAACATTTGTATTTCTTGCTCTATCCAAGGGGAGTTCATATTGTGCCTCGTTGCCTGTTCCCATATATTCCTCCAGTAATCTTCGATGCCATTAGGGTATTCAGTTGATCTTTTTATTTTTTGGCCAAGATATTTATAAAACTGGCGTTCATTCTGTCTGAATCATATCTGATGAGCGTTCCCCTATCCGCCACCTGGGAAGGCACCCGATGGGGGACTAACAGCCCCTCACTTTTATATTTTTATATGTTATTATTAATATTATTAATATATCATCTTTGATTGTATCATATTTTATATATTGTATTGTTAGAGGTTTCTCTTCTTATTTTATTTTTCTACTTTCATTGTACACATTGTATGAATGGATTCCTTGTCAACCACATTTGTAGTGGTTCAGAAATACTGGACCTGTTACTTTGTAACTGGTATGGGATGACTGAATGATGTCCCTGTTACCGATATTCAGAAGTAACAGGTACGACATACTTGCATACTTATTTAAGTACTTGAAGCAACATTCATACATATTACCTTCGTACTGATTATTACCGTTATTATTTTTGGCGATATAAAGATTATTTAAAAAGTAGTTGAAGACGTAAACTTTTTGATTAAAGCTGATATTGAATAGGTAACAGATATGCGAGTAATAGGTATACTAAAATATAAGTGTAATCCGGTAAACGATTATGAGTATGGAGAAACGCTGACCTTCAGACAAGTAACAGGTATTTTGTAACAGGTATTTGTAACGGATATTTTTTGGACCTGTATCGGTCGTCCCTGTTACTGAAAAATATTGGTTTATACCATTCCTAAACCAAATTACTCATTGCACTTGAGTGAGGCAGCTAGTAATATTTATTCAATGAAATTGTCTGTCAATATAAAAAAAAAATGTTCCTCAATGATAGGGAAGTCCGCCTGCAGAGTTGTGTTACTCTTACTAATTTTCAATCCAAAACAAAAAAAACAATATATTAAATTTAAATTAATAAGAAGTTAAACAACCACTTCCTGCTAAGAACAATGCTTCTACTCCTGCCCTTGAGAAACCAAACAGTTTGCACTCTATTTGCCTTCTGTTGCTGAAATTCGCTTTACATAGAAAAGCGGTACGTGAACTTTCGGCGGGAGCCTCCATTTGGTTAAGTTGTCCCATTCAAATGCAAATCGACCCTAGCACTACTGTCTTGGCACTACCGACTAAGGGCGAACTGCTACACGTAGGTTACCTCGTAGTAGGTCGCTTTGTTTCAACTCTTGGTAATGCAGAAAGAAATTGGACTCAAGAAAACTAGACAGGCCTGCTTCTTTTTAAAAAAATATATGTAAATCGCAACAAGAGATGTGCATCCCAGCATGCTAGGATTTTACATATGTATTCCTGTATAGATATATTTTTGCATAATCTAAGTTTCACGTTAGAAAATTTCGTAAAACTCTCAAATTTCATTTAATAAAACGTTTAATTATTTCATTCTTACCACACATAATTTTGAAAGATTAAAGAAATAATGCACAATAATGCTACAATAAAAGAGTTTTAACGATAAACAAAGAAAAAATTTATTTTTTTAGTTTTGTTTTTTTTACTTATGAGGGCGGGTGAAGCCGCAAATGGGGGATACTAAAATTATAATAATTGTTTTAAAGATTAAAGTAAATTAATTTAACCGAATGTAATGAAATAAAACAAAATTATTTTTATTTTATTTATTAATTTTTTTGACTTTATGTATTTATTCACCTGTCAATTACAATAAGACAACCAGTGACTTTGTTGTGAGAAAGAGAATGGCGTGAAAGGCATGAGGGGGAGCAGAACCCAGCGGCACCTCTAGTTTTTATTTTAGTCTAGGAGGTCTCTCATCCAGCTCCTTTTAAGCCTTTTCAGGGTGTTGTTGATAATATGTATTGTGGCCATGTCGTTTATAAGTGTATTAGTATGTCCACGTATTTTTTTGTGGAATTGTTGGTAGTAGGTTCGTAATTGTTCGTTAACCGTTGGCATGCGTAGGTCAGTATGTAAAGTTATGTTGCTTACGTACCAGGGTGTTTTCGCGATTGTCCTGAATGTTTTTGCCTGGAAGATTTGGAGTATGTTAATAGTGTATTTTTAGCTGCTCCGTATATCTGCGAAGCGTATGATATCCAAATAGGTTTCAGCAAGTAAGTGTAAGTGTTCATGTTTTGTTTTAGTTATAGAGTTGAACGTTTGGAGAGCTTTAAATATAAAACTTTTAGTCTTTGATTGAGCGTTTTTCTTTTTTTTTCTTGATATTTGAAACCGATGTCATTCTTCGGTCACACGTCTTACCAAGGTAGTGTACACTGTCTGACCCGTATAAATTAACAATTACTTATAAATAGAGAAGAGTTCTTTTTCATGTAAATATAAATTGTTATATTTATATGGATTACAGGAGAACGTCGAGACCCAACTAACAGACCCTTAGACTGAAAACATAAATCAAATCAAATAATTATGACATTAATAAGACCTATTTGGACAAATGGAGTCCACCTTGGCTCCTCTGAACCACGCCATTCATCTCGTACTTAAAAAATCTAACGAAAAACCATCAATGCGCCATAATGTAATGCATATGTATTGTGCATATATATGAATATGTATTGTACATATTCGCAAAAACCTTTTAGATCCTAGAAACATTCTCTTACCTCCTCTACATATAAAGTTGGGCCTCATGAAACAGTTATATAATACTTTATATTTATATGAAACAGTTATATATGCTTTTTTAAATTATATAAAAAAAGCAAATTTCTCAAAAATTATGGGTGATACAAAAACACTAAGACCAGTTTTGGATTCAGCACACAAAAATCTATAAAAATCAGCTATTAAAGTAGACAAAGTTTTCAAAAACATTTTTTTGTTTTTGTTGGCCTGTGTTATTAGTAAATTTTATTATCATTTTGAGACTCTATATAACACCTTATCTTTGTAAACTGGCATCTAGAATGGTGCTTCTATCGGTAAATTTTCAAACGTCTCTGTGGTCACTTTTTTAATAACTTATGAATTAAAAATTAGTATATTTTATTCTTGATAATCAGTCATGGAACTATAAACATGATATAATTAAAATTTGATTTAGAGTTGTTGAGTAGTTTCCGTGATTAGTGATCACAAACGATAATTGGCTTGTCCTTTTATATTATAATATGGATATCATTAAAGATTTCTATAGATTCAAATTGGTTATTATATAATATCAAATTATTTAGGATTTTCATCAAACCCTCCCCAAGAAACAATTAGTTCCTTTTAGCTCCAGCCTATTCACAATATCTACAATAGACTTGTGCCCACAATTATTATCCTAAATAAACAATATTTTGTACAATAGTCGGCTCACAATGGAGCCTCCTGTTACAATGTTTTGCTCTCGCTGTTACAATGGAAGACTCGATCCTGTTTTCGTAACGATCTCTAAATGGACCGTCTCCTACGCAACTGGTCTTTATCTTGTCTTAATGTGACCGTGACCGCTGAGTCAGCGATGGGTGGTCCTGTCCTCACGTTGTTACATTAAACGTAATTTTGGTCTGGTTTGAACCTTCACCCATTAATAACTTAAATTTCTTAAAATTAATAACTTCTTAATAATAACTTAATTAAATAATTTTCTTTCAATTACAGAAAAGCGTCGATTGTCCGAACTAATGTTGTCAGGGCAGGTACGGACAGCCAAAAATTTGGATAATGAAAATTCGCTTAAAAAAATTATTATGTGTTAAAAGTATCTTCCAATATTTTACTTTTCTTTTCTTTTTTTTTTTTCAAACTTTCGAGACTCAAAATGGAAAGATTATAGCCCAGTCAATAAAGGTTTCGTGTCGCAACTAATTATGGGAAAGCTGAATTTTTGCAGGGTGTTAGTGCATAAAGTATACACTAAAAAAACACAAAGCCCCGACCCCCACCCCTCTTGCTTCCCTCCCCCACACCCCTTCAGCAACATTACAAGTACAGAACTCTGGTTATATGCCGACAGCTCGAAACCTAATTATTCTATCGGGGTGTTCTTTTTTTTTAATTTACCCATAATAATATTACAAACAAATTATCTTTTATACACTTTTTATGTAGATAGCTTAGTTTCGCCGTAATACTTAATCATATACAGAAAACTGCCTCTACAAAAAACAAAAAGTAACTTCTCTTTTCTCACATGAAAGTAGGTTAAATTTTGCTATAATAACTCAAGTATTAAATTTTGATCTAGTCCCGTAAAACACCCACGGCAGAATATTGAGGAAGGCTTTTTATCACACTTACAGCTAAGGGTGGTGAACAATATCCAGCAGTCAGATCTTTTGATTTTTGGAGTTAAATCTTCAATACTAAATTTTGTACTATATAAGTGATAAAAGTAAACTATAAATTATTATATAAAAAAAATGCACTTTGGAAGTAAAAACCTAAAAATAAACGTTATTACATTATTGCTGCATTTCAACTAAATGACTATTCATGATCATGAACAGCATTATATGCGTTTGTGCACCTCAGCACGGCCCTGCTAGGACCGGCGCGCCAGTGTCCACTACTCTTTCAACGCTCTCTATGAAGCCATCGTCTTAATATTATGCGTTATGAGACACACCATTTTAAAGCTAATTATATTATCTATAAGTTTTGTTCAACACTTTTCTTTCCAAAACGTAATGATAAAAACCTATAATTTGTTGAAGTTACTTTTTTGTTTTTTGTAGTGGCAGTTTTCTGTATATGATTAAGTATTACGGCGAAACTAAGCTATCTACATAAAAAGTGTATATAACATAATTTGTTTGTAATATTATTATGAGTAAATTAAATAAGAGAACACTCCGATAGAATAATTAAGTTTCGAGTTGTCGGCATATAACCAGAGTTCTGTACTTGTAATGTTGCTGAGGGGTGTGGGGGGGAAGAAAGGGGGGTGGGGGTCGGGACTTTGTGTTTTTTAGTGTATACTTTATGTACTAACACGCTGCAAAAATTCAGCTTTCCCCTAATTAGTTGGGACAAAGGATAATTTCTTGCTTTCATTGACTGGGCTATTATGTGCGTACCACACGATTTAAATGAATGAAAAATAATCTTTATTCTGGGGCACCTTGTCACCTAAGAATAATACAAAACTACAAAAAAAAGGTATTATTGTCTGGCTGGGTATATAACAGGCAGCAACTTATATAGAATGTAAATTATATACATATAAATATATATGGTGAAATTTTGATTTAAAAAAAGTCTTTGGGCTTTACCAGGTATGCAATTTAAAAATTCCAATGCGTCTTTGAAGGATTTGCTTATCTCTAAATCGAATTCTTGTTGAGACTTATGGCGATGTTGCTCCAACCGTCAGGACATGTGAACGATGGTTTCAAAGTTTCAAACGTGGTGATTTTGGGAAGAAGACAATGCTGTGTGTGTGGTGGGATCAGAAGGGAGTAGTCTACTACGAGCTTCTAAAACCCGGCGAAACAGTCAATACCGAGCGCTACCGACAACAAATGATCAATTTGAGTCACGCATTGATCGAAAAAACGCCCAGAATGGGCTCACAGGCACGCCAAAGTCATTCTTCAGCATGATAACGCTCCTGCACATTCAGCCAGATTGACTTAGGAAACGATTTCTTCGCTTGGTTGGGAACTCCTACCCCACCCGCCGTATTCACCTGACCTGGCGCCTTTTGATTATCACCTCTTCTCATCGATGGGACACTCATTGGCGGAGCAACACTTCAACAATTTCGAAAACGTACGAAAATGTCTCGATGAATGGATTTCAAATAAAGATGAAGCATTCTTTTGGAATGGTATCCATATATTGCCCGAGAGATGGACAAAATGTGTAGAAAGCGAGGGTCAGTACTTTGAATAAAATATATTATACTTTTTTTTAAATTACTGTGTATATATTTTAAGAAATAAACGACATTTTAAACTTGCATACCTGGTATAAGAAAAACAAAATTAAACTAAAAAAAAAAAAAATAAATAAAATAAAATAAAAAAAAAGAAGGAAATATTCTAACACAAATTTATTATTACATAATTTCGGAAGATTGATAATTGAGGAGGTAGATGAATAAATTATGTTTAAAGGAAGTGAGAGAAGGAGCATTGCGGATCGAAATGGTTATGGAATTCCAAAATAAAGCTGCACGATTAATAAAGGTTTTTTCAATGGAAGCAGTTCGATGAGAAGGGATATACAAATCAATAGGCTGAGATTTGGTGTTTAAAAGATGAATGGAAGAACGAAGGTCAAGGATGTCGTAAATGTACGAAGGTTTTTTGGAGTTGAAGGAAGTATTGTCGCCGAAAACTTGGATAAAGCCACCTAAACTCGGAATACTAGCAAGTGATGTGAGAACGGCTGGGGACCCCAAAAATGAATCTTGTAAAGGAGTTCATTAACCTTTTCAGTTTCATTTTAAGCTCGCCAGACAGACCTCCGTATACTAAGCATCCATAATCGAGGTGGGGAAGGATGAGGAAAAATACTAACAATTGACGGGTATTGTGAGGGAAAGATTCACGGAATCTTAGGAGCTGTTTGAGGATGGAGATGGTTTTCCGGGTAGGATGAGGTTATTCCAATACATATGTTGATCAAGTACTACTCCGAGGTTTTTGACAGAGTTTGTGAACTGAATAGGAACGTTATTGAGATAAAGAAGTGGAGAACATGAAAGGGAATTATGGGAGGGTTTCGATCCCATTAGCATTGCCTTAGTTTTTTCTGGGTTCAGTCGTAACTTATTCTCCACTGCCCATTGGTTATTGCTATAAATGATATAGCTATGTGATATACGATTGAATCAGAATTATTTATATCTCCCGTTAATGTTGATTTACCAAACCGAACTCGATGGCTAATGCCTGACACGATAAATTTCCATTTTGTCAATTAATGAAAGAACAGCTCGTTTTCTTTTTGTTTACATACTGTAATATTAAAACAAATAGAGATCACAAATGCGATGTATTCCTCACAAAGAACGATTTAAAACTGAAGGTGATCGATCTATTACCAACTAAATTAGGAGAATCTATAGGAAAGGGTTCAGAGAAACAAATGATTTTATATATTTAGGTCTACAGTTCTCAGTAAACAAATGCGTATGTATTACGGTATTAAGTTCATTTTTTGTCGATTATGAGAAATAATTAAGGCTTCTCTTATAGAAGTGCTAGGAAAACATTTTGTTTTTTATTTTATTTAATTTTTAAATAAAAATAATTTTAACAATAGTAATTAGCAATTAATTCTAATAATAAAAACCATACAAAGTTCCGTTAATTGGATGTTCGAATAATTGACGCTCCACTGTCGCTGTTTCATGTCTGTTAGACATGAACATAAGTCTTTTAGCAGGGAGCCAATAATTCTCTTGTTACGTTTTTTTCACTCTCAAAATTTGTAACGATTTTTCCACAATCATAATGTATTACTTTTTTTTCACAAACAAAAAAGTAACATTTAGGCACACTCTAGCTCTGTTCGTGTCACAGATATAAAAATTCACAGACAATTTTCTTATCAGAAATTTATTAGTAGATATTTTTTGTTAAATAATATTTGTCTCTAAGACCTATTGTTTAGGAGATATATTGTTTGGATGAAAACAGTCACGTTGCAACGCTTTTGTCATCCTCAAAATGTAATTTTTTTCACAAACAAAAAAGTAACATTTTGACACACTCTAGCTCTGTGGGTATTACCGATCAAACATTTACAGACAATTTTCTTATTAGAAATTTAATGGAAAATATTTGTTGTTATATGAGGCATCCAGTTGCAAATCGCAGCAAAACCGGATTTCTAACTTTTTCACCAGAAGCCAAAAACCATAGCAATAAGTTGCTCAATCGGTATGAATGTAATTTTTCTTGTATAATTAGCAGAAAAATAGATTGTTTTAGTTGGACAAGCGTATTAAGGGCACCTGTTAACCAGTTTTTTTGTTTTGTTTTTTTTAATTGGTTTGTCTTCTGTACTTACTCCGTTTTGCAACAGTTTCAGACTTACTCCTTTTTGATAATGAAATAGATACATGTGTTGAGTCGATTTAAAGAATTGACATGCTGGGTTAAAAAATGATTTTACGTTCAAAAATTTTTCTTATTAACTTGCTGAACAATATAAACGGATAGTAAAGTAATAAACGATACATGCACGTACATGGACTAGTCTATGTAATTACAATACACATTTTCCTAAACAAATTATTATTCTTTCTCATCTTCTAGACAGAATTTTAGTAAAACTTCTTTAAAAATCATTAAAAACAATTTATCATTAAAAAATATTTGTATACATAAATGCTATTATTTTTGATAGTATTGAGGAACAAAATTAATATTTTATTGAAATATGTGTACAATCTGCCTCAGTAAAGGGCAATAGGTATAGAGATAAATGTATTCATTCATACCGTATTTACAAATGCACACACACAGACAACTAACAACAATAAAAAATAAAATAAAATAAATAAATATCTTCATAAAATAAAACTAATAATTATTTACAATAATCAAAAATAAAACAAAATTGAATTAAAATTAAAATACACAAATTATTATTCATTCATACTTTATATACAATACAAACACACTCAGCCCGGGGAACCCCGAATCGAACCTATTCCCCACTTATTGGGAGTCAAGGCTAGACGCATAGAGATCCCAGCGCTGCTCTCTCGGCTGCATCACTGGTAATATCCAGTGGAGGCTGAGTGGGAGCGCTATGGCCACAGATAGTCAGGACTTGAGTGGAGAAGCTGGTCATTACCAGAACTCCAACATAACTTTATACATTATAAAAGGTCTCGGGGCCATTACCGTTTTAACCTTCTCGGAGTGTTATAAGGATGGTTATGACTGGATAGGGATTGAGCCAGAGGATTGGGATGATTGGATAGGTTTTGATGAAATTTCGAGAATTTTGAAGGAATGAGATCAAGGACAAAAGGTATTTTTAGGTCATTATGTAGGGTTTTATTGGTAACATAATAAGGTGCATTGACTATTGTTCGGAGGACTTTGGATTGGAAGGATTGAATACGTTTAATATTCGATTGTCTTGCTGTTCCCCACAGTTCAACTCCGTAGGTCCAAATAGGTTTTAATAATGTTTTTATATATGAGGAGTTTGTTATCTATTGAGAGATGAAAATTCCTGCATAGTAGTCTGTAAAGTTGGCTGAATCTCCTGTTTAGATCCTGTTTAGTCTAGTGTGAGGGTTCTTGTCTTTTTCAAGTCTAGCCAAGGTTTGTTTGGGTTTCCACTTTAGTCAGCTATGGCTAATCGGACGATGCTACGGGGGAGTCCTAAATTTTGCCTATCCAGGTATAATTAGGATAGGGATCTTACGAGTACCTGATATAGGGGGACCCCCATTTTATACGGATAGCTGAGGATTTTTTACTCCCTTTGAAGGTCATCTGCGGGCTGCGAACCCGCGATCTTGGGTTTAGTAGGATGCTAACCACTACACCACAGGTGACCCCGAAAGCCAAGGTAGCGTACTGAGTCGGAAGATATTATTTAGTGGATTGACAGGATATGTGGCGAAGGGTAAAAGTTATTGATTGCAATTGGCTTCATTAACTTATATTCTCCACTTGTTGCACCAAGCTTCAATCTGCAAAAGATGTGTTTGGAGGTTGAGTGAACCAAGTTTAGGATCTGGATGGGATGATAGGATGGCAGTATCATCTGCAAATGTGGCTAAAAAGGTATTAGGGTTTGTTGGTATATCTGCAGTGAAGAGATTATAGAGGACAGGACCTAGGACACTACCTTGTGGCACACCGGCATCAATAGGATAACAGTTGGAGAACTCTGAGCCGAGGAACAAAATAAGAACAATAAAGTATTGAACTATGTAGTATTACCCAAATATTATTGACTGAGGGTTTTTGTTGGTAACATAAAAATTCAAAAACTTTTTTTATAATGTTTAAAAACATTTATTTGTTTAGTTTAACAAAAAAAAAAATGAAATATAATTTAAAAAATGGACTAGTCAATAGTAATTACTATCACAATCACAGTAGCATTCCTAAACAGCTAATTGTGTTTCTTCCTCCTCGTTCATGTCTCCTAAATTTGACTAATAATTATTATCTTCATTTTCTCCATCATAATTTTCAGTTTCAAATATTTTCTTGTACATATCTAACTCTTTTAATTCTTTCCCATTGTCCCCATAATGCTTTTTTAATAATTTATTGACATCACTCTACTTAGCTTTTTTCACCGGGACACCAGTTTCAACTAGCATTAAGCTACAGAATTTAAAAAAATGGCAGCCACATTGTGAGATACTCCCTTTCGGTTCTGTGATAGGCATGGTTTTACTCCCTGTAAATCATGCAACAGTACGTGATTTTTAATTGTAAATTTGAACAGCTTTTCCTTCGTTTTTAAACCTAAAACCTAGCCCGTCTTCTGCGTGGCAAGGAGCTGGATGGAACGGTTTATAAAACTTAATTTTGATTTTTGGTGGATAAGCTACGTTTTGCAATTAGGCGCCTCATATAACATTTGTCGCTAGAACCTTCTTTTTAGGAGACATCCATATTGGTTTCAATGATAAAAAAAAAAAAGTCACATTGTAACGCTTTTTTCACCCTCATTATTTTGTTTGACCCTCATGACATTCGAAAATGTAACATTTTTACACACTCTAGTTGGTATTTCTCGCATTATACATTTTTCGACAATCGAACGAATTTCTAGAATCAACAATCAAAGATTTTTCTTATGAGAAATTTAATGGAAAAAAATATATATACATGTATATATTTATAGCATTTGTCGTTAGGTCCCTACCTTTTAGGGGATATATTGGTTCGAATAAAAAAAGTCACGTTTTGCCCATATTTTTTTGGCTTTTTAGCTTTCTAGCTTTCTCGAATCAAAAATTTGCCTATAATATTCTGATCAGAACTTTAATGGAAAATATGTTTTGTTTTATAACATTTGTCATTAGGATATACCATTTAGGAGCTGTATTGGTTTGATATAGTTCTTTTCTTAAATTTTAAAACCAGAAACCTGTATTAATTTCCAGTCAAACCGATGATAGTTGTACTTTTTTTTATTTATTTTTTTTTATTTTAATTATTTCAATATGATTAGTATATTTGAAGGTTTACTGATGTATGATATGCTATTTAATTTGTTTGTCTCCAACAAACATTTGTAGCAGACAGTGACAGATGCGTACAGAATGTGCCTACCAGCTGGTCCAGCATGGCCGTATTGTGTTCGAGGGACGTTCTCCTCTGATAGGGCTTTTCCTCTGATGTTAATTTTATTTTCTCATCATCTTTACTGGGATTAGTTATGTGCTGAATCTTATATTATAAAATATTTTGAAGTGACGACTCTGAATTTTTTTTTTTTTTTTTTAAATATTGGATGTGTTAAAATAATTTCGTTTATATTTAAATAGGGTATAGATAAAAATAGGATTGACATTATATCAATATGGGCGGTCATTAAGAAACAATTGACTGTATATATTTTAAAAAAGTGGCGTGAAAATGAGGAATGCTGGGACAATGTTCATAAAAATATAAATAAATTAAGTATAGGTAATTGATACTGAATAGTTGTCTATTATATGTAACAATGACTTGTACGTAATAAAATATTGGAACAACACCGATAAAAGTTATATATTATAAGGTAGCATCTTCTTTTTAGAGAATTAATGGTTACCAAACAGGGAAAAAGCCAGAAAACAAGTGAGCTTAAATAGGTAATGAGTTTATTGTGAAAGTTCGGCATTTGTTTTGGAACAAATCAACTACTTACAGAACATAAATATATTTGTAGCTAATTATATTAGTGATGTAGATGATACCAAGGATTTTAGGTCGTAAGGAGATGAATAGAAGGATTAGAAATCAATGGAACGGTTTACGCTGCTAAGCTAAGTGTTTCCTAATAGTCATGTTAACGACTCATTTGTAATTAATTAGAAGCTAATTTGTATAATGTTAAACTTGTTGGAAATTACGATAAGATACAATTCTTTATCTGGATTCCAAGTTAAATATTTATCCAGAGGAAGGCATAGGCAACAAATTTAAAATCAATAATAACTATGGTATTGCAATTATATATAAACATTTTTATAAACTGAAAAAAAAAAAATCTTTATTCTCCAAATAAACCAAAAATATTCTCTGGGTAAAAAAAAAAACCTTATTTTCAACTTTCAATCTTTATTTAAACCTGTCAGTTTGGTGATGGCTATCAGTGAATTCGATGAGATATTAAAGATGCCCTTCAGCATTAGAGAGAACCCTGTGGAATTCCTAACTTTTTTTTTTGGATTTAGTACAGGAGATTCTTCATCTAACTCTTCTTCAGCCTTATCTGCTTGTTGTATGGTGTATATACCTCATAAACCTTACCGTTTATGAGCTTGTTAGAAAGACCACGTTATTATTTGAGAAATCGTTTGTAGAGTTGACATGCGGTCAAAATGTTGCCTAAAATATATGGATTTTTGAAATATATAAATTGTTTGCTGTTTAGTATATCTCCGATAGGTAAGTCCAAATAGGTTCATTTTGTTATTGACCTGGATAAGTTTTTTGGCTGGGTTCTATGGTTTACTCCTGCAACGTTTTTTTCATCCTCAAAATGTGTAACAATTTTTCACATTTAAAAAGTGTAATCTTTGACACGCTCTTACTCTGATAACGAGTTGCTCGGATCGAAAATTTGACAATTGGAATTTCTTATTAGAAATTAATTAGAAAATATTATCGTTATATAAAATTTGTCGCTAGCACTTATACTCCAGTCAATAAACACATTGTAGAGTGCATAGAATATGCGATAATTTTTGACTTCATAGCTTCGTTAGGAATAGTTAGAAGGTAAACATACTAAAAGTCCCCGCGGCTGGGGGGTGAGCTAACGGTGGGGGGAGGAGAAGTTCCATTTTTTTGGTTTTTCGATAGTATTTCGAAAACTGTAGACTCTAAAAAAATATGTTTCAAATAAACAAAAAATTTAATTTAATTTACTATAAAGTTGGCTATATATAAATTTGTCGTAATTCTAACCGCTTACGAGATATACGTTATTGAAAGTCGGTGATTTTCGGGAAAAAACAAACGTCACCTCACTTTTTGTCAAACTTTTGCTTATATTACGTTTCACAATCGTTTTGAAAAAACGTCTCAGCAAAAAACGTCAGATTCAAAATTGTAGAGGATTAAATTTACTTTAATTTCATATATACGTTTCTGATATTTGCTTTAAACGTTTAACAAAAAGTGAGGTAAAATTTTTTTTTATTTCTAAAATTGTCGATTTTTAATAACGTATATCTCGAAAACCGTAGGAATTTCTACGATTACGTATATAATTAATTTTATAGGAAACTTAATGAGCTTTAATTTTGATCTGCTACATATTTTTCTATAGTCAACTGTTTTCGAGATATCATCGAAAAACCAAAAAAAATGGAACTTCTCCACCCTCCCCCCACCGTTAGCTTACCCCCCTGGGCGGGGACTTTTAGTATGTTTACCTTCTAACTATTCCAAACGAAGCTATGAAGTCAAAAATGATCGCATATTCCATGCACTCTACAAAATGTTTATTGATTGGACTATTACTGTTTAGGAGCTTTATTGGTTCGAATGAAAAAAGTCACGTTTTGGTTCTATAATTATCTTGTGTAACATTTTTTCACTCATATTTTGTAATGTTTTTTTCCTTCCCGTGTTGCTCGGATCGAAAATTTCCCAACAGTTTCCTTATCAGAAGCAGTAGATTATAGATAGACCCAGCTATAAAATATTGTTTTTTCCATTCAGAGAGAAATTGAGTTTCTTTTGTTGTAAAGTTGAATGTTTTGAGAAAAAATATCATAAAAATCTTTAAGATTGAGTTTTCTTTTTTCTTTTTTTTTCTAATTCTAAAGCCTATGTTATTCTCCAGAAAAATGTCTGGCTAAGGCAGAACAGTGTTTGTCTAAGGAATAATAAATTAAAATTGAAACGTTCATTTGAATACAAATTTTTAAATAAATGATGATTCAGAAAATGATATAATTCGTTTGAAGAATTTATCTATTTTATTATTACTAAAATTGTCAATTATCTTAAGTATAAGTGATGAAATGGTCAGGGGTGCAGACAGGTGAATGAAAAACTAAAAACTTTATATTCAAGTTGAATTTAAAATGAAAAACTTTATATTAGCGTGCTGACGTTTCGACCTGCCTTGCTGGTCTTCATTAGGGCTAAAATAACAAGAAATTGGATGTGACCAGGATAATAAAAACATTTAAAAAAATAAATTAATAAAAAAAATGTAAAAATGAAAAATAATAATGCAAAGTAAATTAGTCCACGAAAGAATGAATAGCTGTTTTGCATAATATCTGAAGATAATTGAATAATTGAATACAATATAATACAAAATAAAATATAATATAAATATTTTGTATTCAATTATCTTCAGATATTATGTAAACAGTTATTAATTCTTTTGTGGACTAATTTACTTTGTATTATTATTTTTTCTTTTTAAATTTTTTTTATTAATTTATTTTTTTAAATGTTTGTATCATTTTGGTCACATCCAAGTTTTTGTTATTTTAGCCCTGATGAAGACACGTCGAACGTCGAAACGTCGGCACGCCAATATAAAGTTTTTCATTTAATAACTTGATATGTTTATTCACCTTACTGTACCCCTGACCATTTCATCACATATATTTAAGATAATTGTCAACAAAAGAATCCTCATTATCTTAAATATTTTTTGAAAATTCTTCATTTCATTCAGAGGTATGTTGAAGAAATAGAATGGGTACTTTTGTTAAATTAAAAAAAAAAAGATGTTTGAAGTTACTCTAATCTCTTTAAACATAGTTATATTTTAAATGTTCGAATTTACCTCTTAAATAGTTAAAAGAAATTTCAAGTTAAAAGAAATAATAATCATCAAACAAAAAAGGAATGAGAAAAACCACCTCTTCTCCCTCACCGCCCTACACAAAAGGAACAATCGTGGAAAACAGTCACAAAGCAGTCACCTTTGTTTGTTAATGTTCTCCTACAGACCTCTGTGTGCTGTTTAGTTGTTTGTGAGGGCTATATGTGTTGAATTGATCCTTTTTTATATACTTATATACCATTTTGTTTTGTTCAAAAATTCGCATTTTTGTTGTAGCTCCCGCAAAATTGATTGTATCTTTTGATTGACTTCAATCTATACTATTATATAAAAGGACAAGCCATTTTTCGTTTGTGACCAGTAACCACGAAAACTAATAAACTAATCAGTAACAGATTTTAGCTACATAGCCTTCATAGTTTAAGAAAGGTTTAGCAATAATAAAATTTAAATTTTTAAAACTAAATTGTTGTTAAAAAGGGATAAATAGGTGGTGCGCAGTGAAGTTTGAAAATCGACCGATAGGGTGCGATCGCTATTTAAGAGAGCTTACAAAGATATGTTGTAATTATGGAGCTAAAAATTTATAAAAAAATTTATTTAATTCAATTAAATTGTTATCAAAAAAGCTATAAATTTGTTCTGTAACGTATGGATCTCAGTGAAGTTTTAAACTTGAGCGATACATGGTTAGCATACTGCCACAGAGTTTGTAATTGTAAAACTATTGATCCCATCTATACCAAATTATAACTACATTATTTTCATAGTTTTAGGAATTCCAACAGTAAAGTCTACAATGAGAAAAAATTTGTTGAGTGGCAATGTTGATTGGCAGAAACGAGATTTGCCACACCACCATAAAATTTTATAGCTTGAAATTATAGTCTAACCAGATGAAATCAATAAAATTACGATAAAAATTTACTAAGAAATAAAAATGTCGAACCTTTGCTTTTTGATGTTTTGTGTAAAAAATATGATTCATGGGCTTTTTATTGTAACCACTGATAATGCAGTTCATTATATGCAAGTTTCTTAATAGTCTCTGTCCATCTGGATTAGCAACTCGTGCATTAAAATTTAAAAATTGGGTGTCTAATTATGCATTTACGTAATCTTCAACCACCATTTCAGTGCAATTTGAACTAGGTTAAAAATTACTGCTATGCGTGATAATTTCATTGAGGAAATAATAGTTATTAATTGCATACTTCCAGTACATGATTTTTATCGATAAATTAAGAAAACTTCAATTATTACTTAAAATTATCCAAGTTCTTTAAATACGAGAGCGAAGTGACAGGATATGCTAGTATAAATTATAACGAATGGAAAAGCAGTGGTTCCGAATGCTAGTATATATTTGACAAAGCTGCCTAAGATTTGTATACCCTTCTCATCGAACTGCTTCCTTTGAAAAATCCTTTTATCGTGCAGCTTTATTTTGGGAATTCCATTACCATTTCGATCTGCAATGCTCATTCTCTCACTTCTTTTAAACATAATTATTCATCTACCTCCTCAATTATCAATCTTCCGAAATTATGTAATAATAGAGTGGTGCAGGGCATTCCTACTAAGATGCAGGGCATGGTTATCAGGAACAATGTAGTCTCGAAACGTTGCCCAATAGTTGTTTTTCTTATGTGACTGAAACCTCAAGAACCTTACTAAACAGAAAGCGAGAGAGTGAGAGAGAGAGAGAGACTGAGACGGAGAGAGAGAGAGAGAGAGAGAGGAGAGAGAGTGGAGAGAGAGACGATAGAGAGAGCTGAGATGACGAGAGCGAAGCGTGAGAGGGAGTGCTCGAAAGAGGGAGATGGAGTGAGGAGAGAGAGAGTTTATAAAAACCATCATGTTTAAACAGCCGCTACATTCAAATAACGTCAGAACTATTGTTCGTCCTTTTGAAAAAGAAGATCCTCTCTAAAACTTAGACAGTGACTCATCTGTATGTAACAACAACAACCATAAAAATACATTTTTCCTGTATCGAAAGTCAATACATTTAAAGTCAATCAAAATTTTAAAAAGATCTACATAATTATTAAACTCTTTAATTTTTTCACTAAATCACTTGTAGGAGACCACTATTTTTCTTGATGAGGTTGATTGTAACCAGAGAGCCAATAAAGAATCCCTAGAGAAAAACTTCACGAGGGATTAATGGAGCCCAGGCCACAATCACAACACACGGAAAACTGTTTTCATTTAGAATGTAGCATGCAAAACACTCTCTTGGGGGTGGGGTGGCACGGAACACTCATATTAATGATCCGGACTGAATGCCGCTTTAGATGATAGATTGCAGGCTTTTTTAGTGTTCAGTTGATCTAAATACCAAATCATCCAAATGATGCTGGTTTTCAACAAACCGTAAATCAGCTTTTTTATCGACATTTAGCTGGCGAATCGAGTTTTGATATGCGTCAGAATCATTACATTCTCGTTTGTGATATTTTGGTAAACCCATTTACGCGCACGACATGCAATATATTTACACCTGTCTATAATAATTCAATATAGTTGAAAGATGATCTTGTTAAAATTGTGTTCACTGTAATCCTGTAATTAATGAACAAATTAATCGAAACGCAGTAGAGTTTATTATTGCTAAACTTTTCTGAAAATATAAAGATGATCTTGTTAAAATTGTGTTCAGACTAGTTAAGTTGTTTTCGGAATTAGTGGTCACAAACGAAAAATGGCTTGTGCATTTATATAATAGTATAGATTTGAAATATTACACTAGATGTGAATTTTTTGTATACTTATGTAAATCTCAATAAAAAGAAAAGGTTAAATAATATTGATGGTCGTGCGTAAATTGGTTGACCAATAATATCACAAACAGAAATGGAATGATATATTCTGCGCATACAAAAACTCGATTGCCAGCTAATTCGATAAAAGCTGATACGGTTTGTTGAAAACAGCATCATTTGGATGATTTGGTATTTAAGATCAACTGAACACTAAAAGCCTGCAATCTATCATCTAAAGCGGCATTCAGTCGGATCATTAATATGCGTGTTCCGTGCCAGAGAGTATTTTGCATGCGACATTCTAAATGAAAACAGTTTTCCGTGTGTTGTGATTGTGGCCATGGGGCTCCATTATCCCTCGTGAGTTTTTCTCTAGGGATTCTTTATTGGCTCTGGTACAATCAGCCTCATCAAGAAAAATAGTGGTCTCTAAAGTGATATAGTGAAAAATTAAAGAGTTTAATAATTATGTAGATCTTTTAAAATATTTGATTGACTTTAAATGTATGACTTTCGATACAGGAAAAATGTATTTTAGGTTGTTTGTTACATACAGAGGTCACTGTCTAAGTTTTAGAGAGGATCTTCTTTTTCAAAAGGACGAACAAGAGTTCTGAACGTTTATTTTAAGTGTAGCGGCTGTTTAACATGATTGGTTTTTATAAACTCTCTCTCTCACTCTCTCTCCCTCTTTCACTCCCTCTCACTCGCTCTCTCTCTCTCTCTCTCTCTCTCTCTCTCTCTCTCTCTCTCTCTCTCTCTCTCTCTCTCTCTCTCTCTCTCTCTCTCTCTCTCTCTCTCTCTCTCTCTCTCTCTCTCTCTCTCTCTCTCTCTGTTTAGTAAGGTTCTTGAGGTTCAGTCAATAAAGAAAAACAACTATTGGGCAACGTTTCGAGACTACATTGTTCTGATAACCATGCCCTGCATCTTAGTAGGAATGCCCTGCACCAATCTATTATTATATAATTTCGGATGATTGATAATTGAGGAGGTGGATGAATAAATTATGTTTAAAAGAACTGAGAGAAGGAGCATTGCAGATCGAAATGGGTATGGAATTCCAAAATAAAGCTGCACGATTAATAAAGGATTTTTCAAAGGAAGCAGTTCGATGAGAAGGGATATACAAATCTATAGGCTGAGATCTGTTGTTCAAAAGATGAATGGAAAAACGAAGGGCAAGGATGTCGTAAATGTACGAAGGTTTTTAGGACTTTAAGAATTGGATTAGAAAGGAACCAAGAAAGTATTGCCGACGTAAATTTGAATAAAACCACCTTGACTCAGAATACCAGCAAGTGATGTTAGAACGCCTGGGGATTCCAAAAATGAATCTTACAAACGAATTCATTAATCTTTTCAGCTTCATTTCAAGCTCTCAAGCTCACCAGACAGTCCTCGATATACTAAAGGTAATTTTCTTGAAGTTAAAAATAAAAAAAAAGTTGCTTTTATTTATTAACTGAACTTCAAGAACCTTGCTAAAAATATAATATTTACAGTCCAGAAATTTTTTAATATTAATACATCGAGTCAATACTGGAAAATATCGATTGTGGAAGAATGGGATTTTACGATGAAATCAAGACAACCCACGGTTCTGAAGCGATCACAGTGATTAAAGAACTTCAGAAATCCAACAGAAAACTAGCAAGTGTGAAGAATACAAGAACATTCCTACTAAGATGTATATACGAGTATATAGACAATATATACAATATGTCGTATATAGACATATCCATGATATATTGTTTTCCCAGTCAGGGAGAAGTTGAGTTTTTTATTTTTTAATATTTGTTTTATTAATATTACTTAGTGTTAATTGTAATGATATTATTATAATATATGTACTCACGTATATTTTGATATTTCTGTATTACAACTGTTCTACTACTCTGAAACCACTACTTCCTCCTCCGACCAACGTAGTGGAGGTGTTGTTGAAAACCAGCTAATGACCTTGTTGCAGCTGACAAATGGAGGAAGTGAAGACCTATTTGCCCGCTCTCGATCAGTCACTGTAGCCTGTTGCCGGACCGCAATACATCTATTTCTTGAAGATCGTTTCTTATTGGTGACACTAGTGATGTATTGCATCATCCCATTGGTCGGTAGTAACCTTACGAAACAAGTTGTAAATGGGTCACTTGACATTTGGAACACATCGGATATTTATAAAGAAATAAATTCAATTTTATTGGAAAATCATACAGGATGGATGAGAACAGAATACTTCTGGGATAGCTCCTGTCTCTTCTAAAAGGCAATCAAAACTGCAACGGTATACAGGACGTCGGGTTTAGGTTTTATAGAATAATAGATTTGAAATAGATTAGAGTATGTAATATAGAGAAGAATCGATTACTGGTATATTAAGTATTCAATAAGGTTTATGTTTAAAAAGAAAAAAAACTAGAATTTTAATTATGAATTTTATGTTTCTTAAAGTATGGTCCAGGAATCAGAAAAATGACAGTTGTTTGTTGAGAGATCTAGAGGAATGGTGGATGAGGCAGTTTCAAAACTAAGCTCAAACAATTGATTTCGCGATTTCAAACGTGAGACCTCATTAGCCAGTTAAAGTAACTTCAGATGGTCGGTGACAGTCGATTTTCTGACTGAGGGATTCTTGGCAAGCTCTCGAACTGTTGATCTTGTGTTTTATTCGACAAAACCCTCAGAAAATTTCCATCAAGTATCGGAGTTATTTGCAATGTCCTGAAACATTTTTAAACCACCGCTTTTTTTTTTTTTTTTTTTTTTTTTTTATGGCTGTTTAATCCCGCTTACGACCGGAATCGAAAATCACGCTTTAACAATTTCATACACAGACACTCCAGTCACATATCACTTTCCTTGAAGAATAGTGTCATAATTTGGGAGTTAAGATAACTCCTTCAAAATCCCATCAAATAGCCTTTACCCTGCGCCGAAAACCTACCTCATCATGTCCTCCTGTATCCTTTTATAGTGTACCACTAAATAATGTGGAACAGATACGATACATTGGATTTTATCTAGAGAAGAAGCTTACCTGGAACCCTCATAAAAGATTGAAAAGAAAAGAAACTGCACGCCGATTCCGACTTCTACATCACTTACTTGACAAATGTTCAAATCTCCCGATTCACTGCAAAAACTCATCTATAAATCGATTATCAGACCTATGTGATCCACCAAACCATCGAGTTCTTCCCGCATCGAATTCAATCACTCCAATCCAAAATCCTTAATGCTTATTATCCTGTGACTCCTAACGAACTTAATTCCTTTTTTGTAGATTTTTCTCCCAATGATCTTCCAATCAACACTTTATCCTATTCCATTCCTCAATTTCCATTTAATCCAGATAACTTTTACTTTCTTTATATTTCCCCTGATGACATAATAGCTTCTGTTTTTAAATCCCGGACAAATGATTTCGGTGCCGATCTAATCACGGTAAAAATTATCAAACTCACTCTTCCTGTCATCCTTCCTGCTCTCATACATATTTATAAATTCTCCTTACAAACCTCTTCCTTTACCACAGCATGGAAAAAGGTCCTAGTTCGTCCATTGAATAAAGTTCCTTCACCTCCCACAGCACCCCATTTTAGGCCATTTTCCATCCTATCAAACCTATCCCTTCTCATCGAACTGCTTCCTTTGAAAAATCCTTTATTAATCGTGCAGCTTTATTTTGGAATTCCATACCCATTTCGATCCGCAATGCTCCTTCTCTCACTTCCTTTATACATAATTTATTCATCTACCTCCTCAAATATCAATCTTCCGAAATTATGTAATAATATATTAATGTTAGAATATTTCTTTTTATTTTAGTTTTGTTATTTACCTATTTTGTTTTTCTTATATAAACCCAAAGACTTGTTTTGAAATCTATAATTTCACCTCATATATTTATATTATATAATTTACATTCTATATAAGTTGCTGCCTGATATGTACGCAGCCAGACAATAAAACCTTTTTATTGTTCTTCTGTATTATTCTTAGGGGACAAGGTGTCCCAGAATAAAGAATATTTTCCATTAAAAAAAAAAATGCTCCTTACTTTAAACTGATCCACAATGACCTTAATATCCCATATGTCGCTGATTTGAACGAATCAAATACCTTTCTTTTCATAATAAACTTAGTACTCGCTTAAATCCACTTGTTGCACAACTTGCTTCCCATTCTGTTTCTGGCAGTCCTCCGAGGTGTCTGAAAAGAAGATGGTCTCGTGATCTTTGTAGTCATTCCATTAGAGTACTACCAATGGGTAGTTCCTCTACATGTTTTAATCATGTCATTATATCGCATTGCATACCGCATATCTACTAGATGTGTTTTCGAATACATTGTAAATTGTAAATTACTATTAATAAAAGAATAATTGAAAAAAAAAACCAAACAGTTTCATAGATCTATCTATAATTTAACGATTTTCTCTGTTAGAGGGAAGATAAGTTTGCGGACGGCGGGAGTATAGATGAAGTATAGAACTTAAAGAAGAAAAGAAATAACCAATTAACAAGAAATTAACTATTAATGTTTATTCGAAATAAACATAGCATAAATAAACGTGACTTTTAATATTCAAACCAATATAGCTCAGAAACGGCAGGTCCTAGTGACAAATATAATCTAACAAAAAATATTTTTATTTTATTTCTGAGGGAAACTATCGTAAAATTTTGAAACCGAGAAATATCAACGGAACTAAAACCTGCCAAAAAAGTCCAGCACTTTAAAAAATTAAACAAAACATTACTTGTTTCATTTAAATAGTTTCTGAACAGTAGTTCCTAGTGTTATACCAGGCATGCAAGTTTAAAATGTCGTTTTAATTCCAATTGAATGCGCTCTTAGCCTATTGAAGGATTTGCTTATCTCTAAACGCTATTTTGTTTGTTAGTCATTTGTTTACAAAAGTCAGTTGTTTTTAAGTCGTTTACGCGGACGTATCATACCTTTCTTTGGTGTTAAAAATGTCTAATTTTAAGCCAAATAAAGAGCATTTGCGGCATGTCATGATTTTCTTATTTAATCAAAAGAAAAAGGCATCTGAATGTCATCGAATTCTTGTTGAGACTTATGGCGATGTTGCTCCAACCGTCAGGACATGTGAACGTTGGTTTCAAAGTTTCAAACGTGGTGATTTTGATGTTACTGATCAAAAACGAGAAAATCGACCAAAAAAGTTTGAGGACTTCGAATTGCAATCTTTATTAGACGAAGACAATACCCAAACCCAACAAATGATGGCAGAACAGTTGAATGTCACTAGGCAAGCCATTTCCGATCGCCTGAGAGCTATGGGAAAGATTCAAAAGGTTGGAAAATGGGTTCCACATGAATTGGACGAACGACAGATGGAAAAACGAAAAACTGTGTGCGAAATGCTGCTTTTACGCCACGAAAGAAAGGGTTTTTTGCATCGAGTTGTAACTGGCGATGAAAAATGGATTTATTTTCAGAATCCCAAACGAAAAAAAAATCATGGGTAACGCCAGGACAACCATCCACATCGAGTGCAAGACCGGATCGTTTTGGGAAGAAGACAATGCTGTGTGTGTGGTGGGATCAGAAGGGAGTAGTCAACTACGAGCTTCTCAAACCCGGCGAAACAGTCAATACCGAGCGCTACCGACAACAAATGATCAATTTGAGTCACGCATTGATCGAAAAAACGCCCAGAATGGGCTCACAGGCACGCCAAAGTCATTCTTCAGCATGATAACGCTCCTGCACATTCAGCCAGATTGACTAAGGAAACGATTTCTTCGCTTGGTTGGGAACTCCTACTCCACCCGCCGTATTCACCTGACCTGGCGCCTTCTGATTATCACCTCTTCTCATCGATGGGACACTCATTGGCGGAGCAACACTTCAACAATTTCGAAAACGTACGAAAATGGCTCGATGAATGGATTTCAAATAAAGATGAAGCATTCTTTTGGAATGGTATCCATATATTGCCCGAGAGATGGGCAAAATGTGTAGAAAGCGAGGGTCAGTACTTTGAATAAAATATATTATACTTTTTTTTAAATTACTGTGTATATATTTTAAGAAATAAACGACATTTTAAACTGAGCATTAAAGGATTAGCATTGCATTGTTAGTATGTCGGTGTGCATTATGGCTACCACAGCGCTGTTAATGAGATCCAAATCTGTTCCATAATTAATGCCCTGTCATTGATAAAGAGTGGCGCAACAGCTGATAGTGAGTAGAGCACTCGGAATTCTTATATCGATATGTGTTATAAGGACTGGCCTTCACGCGGATGTTCAAGCTCTAGTCTCACTGACCATACAAAAAAAGGTTTTTACTCGGGATAGGCTGAATAGTTGGTTGCTATTGTAGTCGGCGACTAATCTGTGGTTAATCGCTTAAAAGCGCCGACTAGGCGGCCATTTTATTCATTTATATTTCTTATTCATTTCTATAAATATAGGATATTGAAACTAAAACATGGTCTTTTTCAATTATAATTTTAACGTTAAACAGGTTTTCCCGTGGTCTAATTGGTCAAAAGAGATACGTTTTTAGGAAACGCGAGGGCGTTACGCGCAGTTTGGCTCGCGCTAGCTCTGTTGGTGTAGCTCGGATCGAAAATTCGTCGACAGAACCTCAAGTGAAAAATATTTTTAGTTATATTGAAAAGCCGGAGTACCACAGGGGTCAATACTAGCTCCCCTGTTATATATTCTTTACACTCACGATAAGCCACTTAGCCCACAAACATTGACAGCAACATACGCTGATGATACAGCAATATTAACTAGACATAAAAACCCCACAATTGCATCATTAACTCTTCAAAACCACTTAACAATATTACAAGACTGGTCCAAACAATGGAAAATAAAACTAAATTACACCAAATCACAGCACATAACCTTACACTCAGACTCTTGTCTACCTGTCTTCATCGACAATCAACCCATACCACAAACAAACGAAATTCATTTCTTAGGACTTACATTTGATAGAGGAATGACCTGGGGCCCACATGTAATACAAAAACGTCTCAGTCTAACCAAGAGATTAAAACTTCTGTATCCAATGCTTCATAAACGGTCGACATTAAAACTCCGACAACGACTCAATACATACACTTACTAATTTAAAACCATATAGACATACGCCACACAGATATACGGGACGGTCAAAAATACACACCTTAAAAAATACAAATATTCCAAACAAAATTACTCAGACTAATCACGAAATTAGCTTGGTACATTTCAAACCACACACTTCACACTTATTTAGAAATACCCACAGCAAAGGAACATATACATAACCTTTATAGATTTCACGACAGACTTCATGGGCATATCAACATACTCATTAATGACATGGCCACGACTGACATACCTGTAAATACTCTCAGGAGGCTTAAAAGAAGCTGGATGTGACATTTGTTCAAATAAATCTCTTTAACCCATGCCAGGAGGAGGTACTATTGAGTGCTAGTCTCCCACACGCATACAAGGCCTGTAGTATTCAATTTCATCACATTCACTAATTGTTACCCTAATAACAGGTGTGAATCGAAATATGAAAGAGAAAAAAAAAAGTTATATAACATATGCCGCTAGGACCTACTGTTAAGGAGCTGTAATGGTTGGATAAAAATACTCACGTTTGAAACTTCTATTTTTTCTCAATTTTGTTTATTTTGGAAAATGATTAATTGTAAACTTAATTCAATTAATTACACAGTAAAAGGAAAAAAATAAAGAATATAATGGTAGAGACGATCAGCTGGATAAAGTTATTTACTTTGGAATTTATCAATATAAAACATTTTTGAGCATCGACTGTCAAAACGGTAACCCTTAAAACATGTTTCATTTATTCTTTCTTTAGCCGACTGGCTTGGGGGGGGCCTGTTATTTTATGTTAGATTCGTCTTTACAGTTTTTTATTTACTCTAGAAAAAGACTCTCTCTCTCTCTCTTTTTTTTTTTTTTTTTTTTTGTAATTTGGTTAGTTTTGGTTTTATTGATCAAACTAATATATATATATATATATATATATATATATATATATATATATATATATATATATATATATATATATATATATATATATAATTACAATTTATATGAGATTGGCCCATATTCAGTGGAGAAATATATATATTTTCAAACTTCCATACAGTTTAACAATGAAATAAACTTACGTATTGAGACTGATTCAAGTTTAATAAGGTAGGATTTTAGCCGTGATTAATCAAAATATGTTAAACACATAGGGATATGATGATGGTTGGTCGTCTTATTAGTATGCATACAGCGGTGGGAAAGACCAGGGCGCTATCTGTGGTGTGCTGCCTGTCACACTGGAGTCGCCTCGCATTTACTACTGAATAAACTGTTCCCGTCACGATAGCATCACTCCAACCAACTTATCGTTTAACTTTAAATTGGCTCAGTAAATTACATTATAAATACGTTCATACATAAAAATATATATATTTATTATTATTTATAACTGTATAATGAAATACTTCTATTAACTTTACTAAATTGCAAATGTAATTATAATTTTATATAATTAAATAATTATGTAAGAGCTCTCTTAAAATTAACAGGGTCTTTTAATAGGTCTAACATTATATTTTATTTTTTATAGCTGATTATAAAAATTGATAACTGTATACAATATACATAAAATACTACAAGAAATTGTGAAGATAATTCTAAAAATGACATGCCAATCGCTTGAAAACAACTACCCATTGGTAGCTCTTAAGTTCCAAGGCCATCTTCTTTTCAGACACCTAGGAGGTTTATCTAAAATATAATGGGAAGCGAGTTGTGACACTAATGAATTTGAATGATTATGAAGTTTCCAATGGGAGGATAAGTATATGATTTGGGCTAAATCAGAGACATGAGGAATATTAAGGTCTTTGTGCATAAGTTTGTTTGTGACAAAGTAAGGAGATTTAAGAATTTTGGACTGGAAGAATTGGATACGAGATGAATTGGATGGTTTAGTAGAGCCCCAAAGCTCAACTCCATACGTCCAAATAGGTCTAATTACTGTTATGTAAATGAGTATTTTGTAACTAATCGGAAGGCTAGAACGTTTGTAAAGTAAATGTTCAAAGAGTCGAAAACGACATGTAGTTTCTTGTCGTTTTAGTCTTGTATGCAGGTTCCAAGTAAGACGTTTGTCCAGATATAGAGTCCTAGGTAGAGGATCTGTTCAACAGGAATTAACGGAATATCAATACTGTAAGACAGGCAGTCTTAGGTTTACGACGAAGAGTAAAGATTATTTGGTGAAATTTGTTTGGATTTAACTTTGAAGGTTCTATTACTCAGATAGAAGCGGATAATAAGGAAGTATATTGGAGGTAGGAAGGTAAAAAAAAAAAAAAATAAAATAAGAAATGACTAATTGAACTGTTTAGTAGAATATTTAAAATTAAATAAAAAAACTAAAATTAATTAATTGAAATAATTGGTACATAAAATATTATCATAATATTCTAAAACATTTATTATCATAGAGAATATTAATCATAGTAAAATAAATAAGGAGCTGAAGAGATTTAACGAAAATGGGCCTGTTGTTGGCCTGGCACTGGAATGAGATCTAAATATATTTCAAAAAAAGTGTTCGAAAAGTTAGACGTAATTATAATTGATTCGACAAGAACAACAAGTCGTCATTTGTTTTGTTAATAACGCCACTACTAAACATCAGCTGATTTATTCAAATAGTCTTAGCTTAATTGTTGAGCGCTGTGATAGCCTGGAGTAACGAGCTTTAAATGCGCACCCACCAATTTGTCAATTAAACATATTGGCACTAATATTTACTATTATATGAAAGGACAAGTCATTTTTCGTTAGTGATTACTAACAACGAAAACCCCGGAACCAATCTGCACTAAATTTTAACATAATTTTTACAGTTCCAGGGAGGTTTATTAGTAATAAAATCTATTTAAAAAAATTAATTTGTTGTTAAAAAAGTTATAATATGTGGATAACAGTCAAGTTTAATAATTGGCCGATCGGCGGCGAGCGCCACTCTAAAAAGTACTTATATTGAATTAAAATATTCAAAAAAACCATGTGGTTTGACATGTGGACCCCAGTGAAGTTTGAAAATTGACCGAACGTAGTTAGCGCCATTCTCTAATTTAATTCACAATGGTAAACTGAACCAATCTGTACCAAATTTTAATTAGATTATTTTCGTAGTTCTAGAAAATCTAGTAATATTTACAATAGTAATAATGTAATGTACAATTAAAATGTACAATGTTTAGCTGCAGGAGCGAGGTTTGCCACACTGCCGTATGCTTTTATGGTTTGAAATAATAATCCAACGAGATGAAATCAATAAAATTATTTATTGCCGAATGAAAATTATTACTAAGTCAAATTCTCGATACTTTGCTTTTATATATTGTGTCTAAAAATATTATTCATAGTCCTATATTTCTAAGCACTGATAGTGCAGTCCATTATCCACAAGAGTTTTTAAATAGTCTCTGTCCATCTGGATTACTATCCGATACAAAAAAATTAAAATTTTTATGTCTAATTATGCTTTTAGTTGATCTTCAACTAACTAATCAGTGCAATTTTGACCAGATTTAAAATTGCTGCTATGCGTAAAAAAAAATTGAAGAGAAAATTGCTTAATTGTATGCTGCAATACAAGAGTTTTAACGATAAACAAAAAAATTTTTTTTTATAATAATTTTTTTTTACTTATGAGAGCGGGTGAAGCCGCGAAGGGGTGATGCTGTTATTATAATATTTGTTTTAAGAATAATGTAAATTCATTTAAAGAAATATAATGAAAAAAAAATATATATTAATAATGATATATATGAATGAATGCAAAATTCTATGTATATTCAATTTCTGATCCATATATTCTTCATATTGTTAGGTGTGAGATGTTTATCTCATAGTGGGGATTCCAAATAAGACCTCACTTTCTGATATAAGAAACAAAAAACAGAAAATAAAATCTGTTATATGTTGTTTCTAGGCATGAAATACATAAGTCATAGGATTCACACTTTTTTGAATAAAATATTTTTAGAAAATCGTAAAATATACTTAAAAATGACTTAAATGAGGTCATTTAAATTTTAGATTTAATATTTAATATTAGAAAAAATAATATTATTTAAACATATAACCCTTTTTTTTTAAATAAAAAAAATAGACTTTTATCGTGAGCAGTTATACAACTACTGCTTGATATAATAATAATCAGTTATATCATCAATTATAGCAATCAGCTGTGTATTAATATCAACAATATTATTACCATAGTTACTATTTAATTGAATTAATTAACGATGGGCTTGTTTATATTTAATTCATAAATAATTTAAATATAAATCAGGGATCGAAGCTGTTATTCCTTTATACAAGGAAAAAAAATCTTCTTTTTTTTTTTTTTTTTAATATACATTTAATGAAATTTACAACTGTACAAAATATATACATCAAGTAAATGTATTGACAACGATTTTAATAACATGTTAAACCTTGAAAAGAAATACTCTTCAGTAGCACTTCATTAAAAATTCTACACTAGAAGGTCTCTAGGCCATCTTAATTTTAGACGCCTCGGAGGAATATCAGGAATGGTGTGGGAAGGAAGTTGAAAAATTAGGGGATTTGAGTGGTTATGGAGCTTACTATGAAAGGATAGTTATCGGGTTTGGGCTAAATCAGCAACATATGAAACATTAAGATCTTTAGGGATAAGTTTATTGGTGACAAAGTAAGGAGCACTGAAGATTTTTCGAAGAATTTTGCATTGTAAAGATTGCATACGAGATGAATTGGATGGTTTAGTGGAGCTCCAAAGCTCAACTCCGTTCGTCCAAATAGGTCTAATCACAGTCATGTATATGAGTCTTTTGTAATTAATTGGGAGCTTTGAACGTTTGTCTAGTAAATGTTGGAGTAGTCTGTAATAATAGTCAGTTTCTTGTCGTTTTAGTGTTGTTTGTGGATTCCAAGTTAGACGTTTGCCTAAGTAGAGTCCTAGGTAGCGGATCTGTTCAACGGGGATTACTGAAATATCATTAAAGGATACTGTAGGACAGGAAGTTGTATGTTTACAACGTAGGGTAAACGTTATTTGGTGGGATTTATTTTGATTCTCCATTTTCGATACTATTCTTAAAAGTTTAGGATATGGGATTGGAGTGTTCGAGAGGCAATGAAGAGATCATTATTTATTGATAACACACATCAGTGTCATTAGCGTAAGTGGTGATGCCAGTGGTAGGATCAGTTGGGATGTCAGCTGTATTCACTGTGTAGAGGATAGGACCTAGGATACTACCTTGAGGAACACTGGCAGATTGGGTAAAGGGAGAAGAATAGAAAAAGTTATGATTAACTTTGAAGGCTCTATCACTAAGATAGGAACGGATAATTAGGAAGTATGTTGAAGGAAGGATTATACGGAGCTTGTAAAGCAGTCCTGGGTGCCAGAATCGGTCAAAAGCTTGTTTCACATCGAGAAAGGCTCCCATCCAGGACATTCTGCATTCCAATGCGGAGGAGACAACAAGGAAAATTACAATTTTTGTACAATAGCTGTTTAAAATGAAAATTTAATTTTAAAGATGATGATCATAAAAGTTCTGTAATGACAGTTAGCTAAAAGTTTTCTTATATAAAACTAGTTTTCGAAAAAAAAAGAAAGAAAAAAAAACGGTAATGCCAAACTTTGACTTCAGTTTTCATGAAATGCAAAATGTTACTTATAACCTTCATCCACTTGACCCTCCATTTAAGTTATTAGTACAGCAAATTATAAATTTTATTTAAAAAGTATTGTTGTTATTTACGATTTTTTGTAGTGAGGTAGGTGTTTTTAAGTAGCACTCAAGAACGACTCATCCGATTTTCATTAAATTTAATAATCATGTCTCTTATAAAACTATTAGCAATTTCTAACTATGAAAACAACTTTAAAATAGATATTCTTTGTTTTGGGGGGAGGGGGGATAAAAGGGTTTAAATTGGTATTTTAATATGACAGCTGATATTCATAAAATTTGTTCATCAAGTTTCTTAGTCATCTAATAACAATTCTCAAAGGATCGAAACTGATTAAATTTAATTTTTTTATCAGGAGGGGGGTGTAATGTAGTACGTAATAATGGCTCATCTGATTTCCATCAAAGTTAATAACCATGTTCCTTATAAAACTTTTAGCGATTTCTAAGGATGAAAATGACTCCGAAATATATTTGTTTAATTTTTTTTTTTTTTTTTTTTTTTTTTTTTTTGTCAAGGGAGCTGCGATATATAGGTATTTTTGAAAGATACCCGATTTTAATAAAGATTAATAATCAAGTTTTTAATATACCTATTGACAAATTCAGGTAATGGAAACAGCTCGGGTTTTTTTTTTTTTTTTTTTTTTTTTTTTTTTTTTTTATTTTTTTTTTTTTTTTTTTTTTTTTTTTTTTTTTTTTTTTTTTTTTTTTTTTTTTTTTTTTTCCTCTAATGGTTCTTAGACATCTAATAACAATTCTCAAAGGATCAAAACTGATTTAATTTGAATTTAATAGTTAGGACAAAAACATTCTCAAGAATAAAGTTTTGTGATCATTTATAGCACACACAACCAACAAGTATTTATTGAATGGTTTAGCTTTAATACTTCTATAAAATCTAATTCAACTAAATAGCTAAATTAGGTTTCCCTATCATCATTTTTTACCTACTTATATAAAAAATAAATAGTTTTTAATTTACTGGTTTACAACTTAGAAATATAATTAGGAGTGTTAGCTTGGAAATCCACAGTTGCTTAGGCTAAACTAAAGGATTAGAATTGCAAAATCACGAGTTCAACTTCCTCTACTTCCTAGTTCGTATGGCCCTTGTGGGAATTTAGATTTATCTGTTGATAATTTATTTGCGATGCTTAATGCTTAAGAGTGAAAAATATCTTATTTGAAAACACTGATCCAAGCTACGTGAAATAACGATCTTACAAAGTAAGTAGAATATAACGTTTATTTAAAAAATCTTTTGGATGAAAGGATTAGATACAAGAAGAAGTTGAAGGTTTAGTGGAGCCCCAAACCTCAACTCCATTTGTCCAAATAGGCCTAATTACTGCAATGTTAATGAACCATATGTGATTTATTATAAAGTTGGAAAGTTTGTCTAGTAAATGGTAGAATAGTCTATTTCTATAGCAATTTCTTTGGTTTAGTGTTATATGCGGATTCCATGTTAGACACTGTCCAAATGTAATTCTATGGAGTATCTGTTCAACGGGAACAGTGGAGTAATATGAAAGGATACAGTAGTAAAAGTTGTTTCATGAGAATTGTTATGATCTTTCAATTTCGCAGGTGAACTTAAACAATAGCAAAAAAGTTGATTAAATAGCATTCAGGTGTTCCTCAAGGAAGTATCCTAGGTCCAATCCTCTACACGCTGTATACAGCTGACATCCTGACGCATCCTACCAGCATCTTCACCACGTATGCTGATGACATGTGTGTGTTATCAGTAAAAAATGATCCCTTCATTGCCTCCCAGACACTCCAATCCCATATCATAAAACTTCAAGAATGGTGTCAAAAATAGAGAATCAAAATAAATCCCATCAAATAACCTTAACCCTTCGTCGTAAACCCACGACCTCCTGTCCTACAGTATCCTTTAACGATGTTCCACTAATCCCCGTTGAACAGATCCGCTACCTAGGACAAACTTACTTGGAATCCACATAAAAGACTAAAACGACAAGAAACTACTTCAACATTTACTCGAAACGTTCCAACCTTTCAATTAATTACAAAAGACTCAATTACATAACAATAATTAGACCAATTTGGACATATGGGGTTGAGCTTTGGGGCTCCACTAAACCATCCAATTCATCCCGTATCCAATCCTTACAATCCAAAATCCTTAGAAAAATCCTAAATGCTTCATACTTCGTCACAAACAAACTTATCCACAAAGACCTTAATATACCTTATGTTTCTGACTTAGCTCAAACCAGATATCAATCCTTTCATAGCAAACTCCACAACAACCATTCAAATCCATTAGTATCACAACTTGCTTCTCATTCCATTCCAAAACTTCATAATAAAGAACCTTTATAAGTGCTACCAATGGGTAGGTGCTTTAAAAACAAGTGACGTGTCATTTTTATGTATGTCATCACATTTACTTGATGTATTATATTTTATATTGTGTACAGTTGTAAATTTCAATAAATACATAAAAAGAAAAAAAGTTGCATTCTAACATTTTAAGTACATAATTTAGAAGATATTTAGATAACGTCACACCGCAGCTGGTGTGAGATCAAGAAGGCAGGGAAATAATAGAGAGGCAGCGGTTGCTTGTGGACGTGAGGCATTAAAAAGTAAAAATATTGCCCCCCCCCCCCCCTTCCCATTGTAGAAATAATCCAGAAACATTTTTAAGTTTTCATATGTTCGGGAAAATTTTACTTACATAGTGTCAGAAGGAGGCTCACAATCTACGTATGTTTGTTTATCATTTTATATTTTGTTTTAAAATTTTAATATATTTGATATTTTAACTATTTTTTGTCAATAATAGAGTTCAATTGAAGAGCTATTTTGAATTACTGGGTAAATTTATTAAATAACCTGTAGGGTGAGATCAGTCAGAAAAAGATGAAGGCAGTGTTTAGAAAAAATCTCTTTATAACTGAGTGACATTAGGTTTTGGTTTTGTTTTTTATATCTATACTTCTTTTATAGAAAAGTCAAGCCATTTTCCGTTCGTCATGACTAGCCACGAAAAGTACTGAACCAATCTGTACCAAATTTTAACCACATCATCTTTATAGTTCAAGGATGGTTTAGCAAAAATAAAATATCCGGATTTTCAATCAATTTGTTATTAAAAAAGCCATAATATGTGGATAACAGTGAATTTTGTGAATTTATCGATAGGTGGCAAGGACCATTCTACAGAAAATTATTTCTGTCGAATAAAAATTATTACTAAATCAAAATGTCGATCCTTTGCGTTTTGATATAACGTGTAAAAATATGGTTCATGACCCTTTAGTTGTACGCACTAATAATGTTGGAAGAGTAAACTTAATAGTCTCTGTCCTTCTAGATTACCAACTTATACTCCAACATTAAAAATTGGATGGCTAATAATGCTTAGCTTGGTTTTGAGAAAGCTTACTATGAAAAACTGTGTGCTGTGGCAGAAGAGTATTAGGTCAACACCTATCGACCTGTATCATTTGGTCATTGCAGGACCTACTGGTGTTTGAATAAGCGTTGCGAGGAGAAATTATACTCTATGGAAATGGTATAATTAACTTGTCACCATTTCAATAATGATTTACACCATAATACAAAATATATGAAATAAGATACTGCATAAAATAATTTGCGTTGTACAGAAATTAATACTGGTTTATGATTTTAAAGTAAAACTAGTCTGAAACGATAAGATACTTCCCGTCTTTACGTCTTTAGACTACTTCAACATTTGCTAGACGAACGTTCAAAGCTCCCAATTAATTATAGAAGATTCATTTACATGACAGTGATTAGATCTATTTGGAAGTACGGAGTTGAGCTTTGGGGCTCCCCTAAACCATCCAATTCACCTCGTATCCAATCGTTACAATCCAAAATGCTTCGAAAAATCCTCAATACACATTGTCACCAATAAACGTATCAATAATGTTCTTAATGTCCCCTATATTACTGATTTAGCCCACACCAGATACCTATCCTTTCATAGTAAGCTCCATAACCACTCAAATCCTCTAATTTTTCAGCTTGCTTCCTATTCCATTCCTTCGAGGCGTGTGAAAATAAGATGGCCCAGAGACCTTCTAGTGTTGAATTTCTATTGAAACTGATGAGAAGTTCTTTCCAAGTTTTGACATGTTATTGTGATAGTTATCAACACACTACTTGATGTATATATTTTGCACAGTTGTAAATTACAATAAATTGATATATAAATGAAACTATTATATATATATTTTCAAAACATTTTTAATAATCCAAATACGTTTTATTTATTTTAATCAATCTCTGCCTACATACCTAATAAATAATAATTCCTTCATTGTATTCTAAACACTCCAATTTCATATTTTAAAAACCTTCAAAACTAAAGTATTAAAATAAAAAAATAATGAATCTCATTACATAACCTCTACCCTTTGTCCTACTCCTACGAATTCTTGTTCTACAGTCTTGTTCTGATGCCTGTTAAACTGACTCTGGACAAACACCGTACATAGAATCCAAATACAAGACTAAATCGACAAGAAACTGCTATTCGTTATGGAATTTTTAACATTTACTCGACAAACATAAAAAGTTTCCAAATAATTAAAAAAAAAAAAATCATCTATATGACAATTAGACGTATTTGGACTTGGAGCTGAGCTTTAATGCTCCACAAAACTATCGAATCTATTTTGTATCCAATCCTTACAATAAAGAATCCTTCAAAAAATCCTCAATGCTTCTGTCATTGGCACATATAATCTTCTTTATACTGATCACAATGGCCCATATGTTGCTGATTTAGCAAAACCAGATTGCTGGATATAACCACTCAAATCCACTACAGTGAAGTCAATGAATGCTGAAATGAGGGGTGTAGAGTGCATGGAATATGCGAAAAATTTCGACTTGATAGCTTTGTTAGGAATAGTTAGAAGGTGAACATACTAAAAGTACCCGCTCCTTGCGGTGAGCTAACAACGGTGGGGGAGAGGGGAATAGTTCCCATTTTGGGGTTATTGGATTATATTTCGAAAAGGGTATACTATAGAAAAATATGGTTCAAATCAAAATTAAAGCTAATTAAATTTCCTATTAATGCTATACATATTTCTTGAACTTTTCGAGATGTACGTTATTGAAAATCGATAATTTTCAAGAAAAAAAAAAAACATTATCTCACTTTTTGATAAATATTTGCTGCTAGTGCCATCCACGATCGTTTCTCAGAAAAAATGTCAAAATTAAAGTTGTAGGTTATTTTTTTTTTTATATATTTTTCCATGTATACATTTCCGGCACCTAAAGCAAATGTTTGACTAAAAATGAGGTCGAATGTTTTTTTTTTTTTTTTTTTTTTTTTTTTTTTTTTTCGATGTATACATTTCTGGCACTTAAAGCAAATGTTTGACTAAAAATGAGGTCGAATGTTTTTTTTTTTTTTTTAATTATCGATTTTCAATAACGTAAATTTCGAAAACCGTTGGTTGTTCGACAATTTACAGTATATAACCAATTTTATTGGAAATTTGATTATCTTTAATTATGGTTTGAAACACATATTTCTAAAGTATACTGTTTTCGAGATATAATCGAAAAACACTAAAATAGGACCTTCTATTCTCCCCTCCCCCCACCGTTAGCTCACCGCCCAGGGGCGGGGACTTTGGTATGTTTACCTTCCAACTATTCCTAACGAAGCTATGAAGTCAAAAATTTTCGCATATTTCATGCACTCTATAATATGTTTATTGACTGGACTATTATTCTTGTACCTTCTATTGCATTCTTGATAAACTCCTTAAGTGTCTGCAAAGAAGATGACCATAGAATCTCTTAATATAGAACTTTTATTGGGTAGTGTGTGAATATCTTCACATTTACTACATGTATTTTTTTCTTTTATTCTGTGGATAATTTCAACAAATAGTTAATGATTCGTAATTGATTCCGGTTGGAATGTTTCTTAAAATAATAAAAATCTCTTTATTATAATTTTATTGTACGAAATCTTTATAAAAATACACCTTACTGTTAAAAGCACAATTGGAGTGCTAGTCAGCTGAATCGGGACAAAAAAAAAAATAAAATAAAAGTAATGAAATTCTAGAAACCATTGTTGTTAAGCACGACCGATCTCGAACTGAGATTCTTATCATAACTCCTTGGCATGGTATTTTATTGCCTAAAGGCAGCAAAAGCAAGAGTTGAATAACTTTGGCAAACTTTTTAAATTAGCTCAGTTTAGAACTAATATTTAATTTAAGCTGATTTCTTCCTGTAATTATTGGCATTCTTAGAATTGTTTTCGGATATTCATAACTTACAATACTTAATAATCAAGTCTTGTTAATTGATTTATTGTTAATTCAAAATGGTTATTGAATACTGTAATATACATTTTTTTTTTTTTCTGCTGTTTTATCTTTAATTAAAACAATTGAAAATCTGTAATATCTTTTATAATTTAAAATATAAATAACCTCTCTTCTAATTATGTTTTTTTTAAAAATCTGTTTCAGGTAAGAATACCACATTTCTTTCTTAATGGGCACTTTCATAGCGTAAGTAGTCTTGCATGATTTCACAATATCATTTGAACACTGTTTAAATAAGACAGGCAAACTGTAGAACAAATATAAAAATTCAATAATAGTAACTTCGATAGAATCCATACGGTGAGAAATGAGATTCGAAAAGAGAGAACGAGAGAGAGAGAGAGAGAGAGAGAGAGAGAGAGAGAGAGAGAGAGAGAGAGAGAGAGAGAGAGAGAGAGAGAGAGAGAGAGAGAGAGAGAAACACTTCATTAAGTGGTACTGCCCATTTTTAAATGGGTTGCTACATACACAGTATACTCATCAATCATTTGGCATTAAATATTCAACAACAAAATAAATATAGTAGAAAATAAAATCGTAATAGTAATTTTTTTTTTTAATATAAAAGTCTACTTGCTGAAATTATCAATACCATGCAAATTATACAATTACAGTTAAAAAAAAGTTAAAATATTAAAAAAAGACAACATATCATCTTATATACAACAATACAAAATATAACTTTTTAAAATATAACTATACAAAATAAATATAAAACCTTATAACAACCAGAATTATCATGCAATATGTATATATCCTTTTTTTCCCTTTTCTTTTTTTTTTCTCCTCTATCCTTGTACATTCATTTCCTTTCCTTCCTATTACACATCCCAAACCGTCAGTTATTATATATGTGGTGGTGGATTATTCCCAGGGAGTCCTGTATAATATTTTCTGCTAACACAGCCACGTCCCTCATGCCAATGCCCACGTCTTCTATGAAGCTTCTTGTTCTATTTGGTATAGTTCCGCAAGCTCCGAACCATGCCTCTCACGTTGAACTCTCTTTCTCCGAAAGACTCACGAACTTTTCTTTAAGGAAAGGTATGCATCTTTTCTATATTTCCTTTTTTTTCCCTTTCCACTTTACCTGCTTGATCCGGATAGTTGCTTTCAAATCTAACCGTGTGATCTAGAATTAATGCTGATTTTCTTTTTTTGGAAAATGCAACGATGTCAGTGTATCTAGTAGATCCATCGGTATCGATGCAGTAAACCTCATCGAAGCAGGTAAAATCTTTCTCTTTAAGGAGCCACACTATTTCGTTTTTAACCCTGTGGTGACGGCGTGTTATAAGGAGGGAGTTGGGACAAATTTCCAGCACATGTGCTAGTGTTTCAGACTCTAGGCCTCTAGGCCGCATTTGAGACAAAGGGGCCCTAAACGAAAAAAAGTTAATAATTTAGTAGTCCAGTTAGTCCATTTATAGACATTTACTTAAGATACAGTATATACACATCTATAAATAAAATAAGAATTTTTAGTTTCATATTAGACACTTGTATTTCTATTTCCTTCGAACATTCCATTATCAAATTATCAATACCCTTCTTTCTTCCTATATTTACAATATGATTCAGATCAGATCTGCAGTCAATTTAATGCACACAAGAAACTGTCATTTTCCTCCTTTCCTTTCTATGACAAAACACCTGCATTCCACCGCTCCTGCCTCTTCCGCTCAACCACCCTTTGGAATTCTATTACTCCTCATATCAGACAAGCGAAATCCCTAAAACATTTAAATACCTCATTCTCATCCAAGGTGACGCTTTCTAACAATCTACCTACACAATTAAACGTTATCATGCTCTTGCATTTCTGCAATCCTTTCAATAATTATTTGCATAATTTAGATTCGGCTCTCTATAATTGTTTCTTACTCTGATATAATATATAGGTACTTCTATTGTATATACAACACTAATTTATTTCTTTTGTCATTTATAGAATATTTCATATTTTCTTCTATGCATATTTAAATAGTATACATGCACATATTACCATCGTTGTATTATTTTTTTAAAAATTTTATTATGTATCAGGCCAGACATAAATAATTCTATTTATATCTGTACTTCTTTGTTGTTCTTAAGGGATTCGGTCCAAGAATAAAATCATTTTTATGTTCCTTTCTAGTCTATTTCCTATTATATTATCAGATTAAATACCTACCATAGTTGGTATAAACGTAATAAACAAATTATATATTAAAAAAACTAACTTTTTGTGAAAGTTGGAGAAATTCCTCGATTTTTGACAATCAATCGTGGCTAAGCGTTTTAACAAATTCAGCTTAAGAGATGTCTTTAGACGCCCAATTTAATAAACTTTAATTTTGTAAATAACACATTTTTCGATTTAAAGCATTTTTGTATGTTTTTTGAAAAATCTAAAATAACTGCAGAAATGTTGGGTTTTTTTGCCCCTCCCCTCCCCAAAATTTCCCCCTTATCAAGTGTAGTCACATTTTTTGACATTTTATTCTCAGGACCCACCTGGCCCACACTGAATCATAAAACCTACTATTCCACCTTTTGCAAGGCACATCCCTTTTTTGGGGGTGTTTCGACTGGACTGAATAAGAATGTTAAAACAAAGTTGTGGACTTATTGTATTATCGTTGGTCCTTGACAAATGTACAAATTTTCAAGATTATCAGATTGCAGGAAATTGGTGAAAATTACGACGCATGATTCCGTTACATACAGGTAAAGTTAATAAAAGCGTATTAAAAAAAAAAAATAATTCCAGTTATCGCCTTTACCCGACAGGGTTATTGTACTCATAATACGTAATTTAGAATTTCATGAACGTAATTATTATCATAGAAACATCTTTAATATAATCAGATATGTCGAGACAATTATTTTTGGTAAAATGATTAATTTTAAAAGAATACCAATAAATATTAAAATGTAATATTATACATATAATGCATGAAATCTATACGTGTATATGAATATCTATACTATATATATATGGTTTAAAGTAGAGAGATATTTGGACATTTTTAATTAGCGCTTATGGCCAATAAAATAATTAACCAATAAATAAACTTATAAAAACCGAATTTAATGAAAATGCATAATGTTTCTATTGCAGAAAGGGTATTGAAAAACAGCATATAGAAGGTCCATGTACATTATGCAGAACCCTTTCGTGTTTTACATACGATAATAGGAGGACGGGGAAATTGGGAATAATATGGAAAAGGTTTTAAGATATTTTCAAAATTTATTATTATTATTTCCTTATTTTATTTAGATTAAAAGAATATTAAACATCCATGTGTATAAATCGAAAAAAAATATATTAAGCTCTTTATTGTTTATGCAAATTAAAGTTTATTTAATGGAAGTATCAGAGTTCTAATTATTTTATTTTATTAATTGTATAATTACAAAATAATTGTATTTTCTTCTATTTATTGAAATTTATGTGTATAAAAAAAAAAATACATGTAGTGAATGTGACAACGTTGAATTGCTTGTGAAGCAACTACCCACTTGTATTACTTCAATGAAAGTTCCATAATAGGAGGTCCCGAGTCCATTTTCTTTTCAGACGCCTCGGAGGGTTTTCGGGAATAAAATGGTAAGCAAGTTGAGAGACAAGTGGATTTCAATAGTTATGGAGTATACTATGAAAGAATAGGAACCTATCTGCTTTAGGCCAAATCAGTAATATGTATTATATTATAACATTAAGATCTTTATAGATAAGTTTTTTTTGTGACATAATAAGGAGCATGGAGGATTTTAATAAGGATTTTGAATCGTAAAGATTGGATACGAGAAGAAGTCGATGTTTTGGTGGAACCCCAAATTTCAACTGCGTATGTCTAAATGGTTCCTATCGCTGTCATGTAAATAAGTCTTTTGTACTTTATTGGGAACTTTGAACGGTTTTCTAGTAAATGTTGGAGCAGCCAGAAACGACGAGCATTTTCTTGTTTTGCTTTTTACTGCTATGTATAACTATATCGCAAAAGAAAAAAAAAAATTGAAAGCGATTTTCATAATTTTAACATTTCGTATGTGTCCATTTAGATCGATAAATTTGTGTTTCTTCATTCTTTACAGGGGAAACCGTTAGAAAAAAGTCAAAATTCCTTATACTTGGATGATAAATTTCAAAATTTTCCAATTAAAGGGGTATTTTGCGCAGAGAGATTTTTGTTATTGGAGTTTTCTCTGTACTTTATACCGTTAAATTTATTTTGCTTGTTACCTTTTCTCAAATTTAAAGTTAAATAAATTTATTTGATTCTGTTTTCTTTGAAATGGTGTATTAAACAATTATTAAACTTTTTTTCAAGTAAACTCTGAAATAAAAGTGAAAAAAATAATTGCCAAACTGGGTCTATAAAATATTATAAAGCTGGTTTCAACATAATTTTTTCTAGTTATGTTATGTTATTAGGTCTCAACCAATAGCCTTCTTGTGTCTTCTTTGGGCCGTAAATCCTTCTCAGTATTCTTTCTTCTTTTTACCCCTAACATTCTCTTTAGGCTGGGGAGGGAACCGGTTTCCATTCCGTACAGTATCGCCGGTTTGACAATTGTAGTGTGATGCCTTATCTTTAATATTATTTTTATTTTTATTTTTATTTTTTTTTGTTAGGTGGGTTTTTTTTTCTTATATTTCCTACTGTTTACAGATAAACTTTGAATTGTATAGCCAATTTACTATTTATTGAAATTATATTATTTGTATAGAGGATGTATGTCAGAACATGAATACTTGAATACTTACATTGTAATTTGTAAAAATGTGAATAAAGTATTATTATTATAGACAGTAAAATGATTTGCGGCGCAGTATGAAATGAATGCCTCTCCTGGAATCCCATCAGTAGCTGCCAGTGGATCGCTATCAGCAGACATACCATTACAGTTAGATAACTCACTACTCCGTGTCAGTGAGCCAATCGCTTTTAATAATATCAGGTTCTCGTCCTCTTTTATATTTATGTGAGTTATAATTTTTATTCCATTAAAAAAATTCACTTCTAAAAATCTTTAGAAATTAATTTCCTTTCCTTCACTATATCTAGACAGTCAGCTAGCTGTTGTAGGAGTAATGACGTAGGAATTATATGCAGCATATTGCACATGTACTTCAAAAGTGACACAAGTAAAAAACCAAGTTAAAGAAATTTAAAATTCTTACACAGGCTACCTCAACATTTACTAGACAAACGTTCAAAGCTACCAGTTAATTAAAGACTGATTTACATGACAGTTAACAGACCTATTTGTACTTATGGAGTTGAGCTTTGGGGCTCAACTAAACCAAAACTCCTTATCCTTCAATTCCACATTCCTTCAAAAAATCCTCAATGCTCCTTACTTAGTCACCAATAAACCTACCCAGAAAGATCTTAATGTTCCATATATTGCTGATTTAACCCAAACCAGATACCTATCCTTTCATAATATGCTCCATTACCACTCAAATCCACTAGTTTCTCAACTCGCTTCCCACTCCATTCCCGATAATCCTCCGAGGTGTCTGAAAAGAAGATGGCCTAGAGATCTTCTTGTGCAGAATTTTAATTGAAGTGCTACTGGTGAGTAGTTCTTTTCAAGTTCTAACATGTTATTGTAAACGTTTTTAACACAATTACTTTATGTATATTTGTACAGTCGTTAATTTTCAATAAATTTATAAAATTAAAAAATTAAATAAATACAAAAAAAATTCTCAGTTAAGTTTGTATGAAATATCGAATTAGTACTTGAATTATATTTCAAGTTAATTCCATACACTTTTGACAGTTCATAGAAGAGTATTGAACTGGAACCTGAAAATCAATCAAAAGTACAGATTTTTGAGCTGTGTCACTTTATTATAGGTTTTTTTTGTGTGTTTTTTCGATTGGACCAACAGAGGCCATTTCTTTCTTTCTTTCTCCCTTGTTCTTTTCTTTTCTTTCACTATGCTTTCATCTGTGCACTATGTTTCCTCTTCCTGTCCTCAGACCATTTTGCACCAGCCCTTTTCACTTTCCTGACCTGGAATCCTTCCATTTTCAATACTTTTCGCCAAACGTCTATTATTTATATATTCTATTTTTATATTGTTTTTTTTCTAAATCCCTTTTCATTTCATTGACCCAGCTTGTTGTTGATTTCTTATCCCACAGATATCAGAAAATCTTACTTGTCAATCTTCTATCAGGTATTCGATATAAGTGACCAAAAAACATCAATCTTCTTTTTTTTATTACATCTGATATATTTCAGCATTAATTCGTAATTTCCAACCTTTTACTGTGTTTTGTGGGCCTAATATTTTCCTCATGATTCGCTTTTCTAGTATTTCTAATTTATCTCAATTATAGTTTAATGCCAGACATTCACTTGCATTTTTTTACATTTTTGGATAGGCATTTTTATTGTAAAGATCTTTGGTAATACCATGTTATACTTTTCTTTTCTTTTTTTTTTCACGAAAAGGCCATAGAGACCACGCAAATATTATGAAGATGGATTTTTAATTCTGTTCCTTCTCATCATCCATATCTCCTTCATTCTTTCTGATTGCCTTTGTCTCCTATCCTCCTTACCCTCCTTCGGCTCCTTCCTGTCCACAAGAACCGCTATTCCTTGTAGTTTCCTCCTTTATTCTTCTCTATCAAGGCAGTCACGTTCCTCAATCGTCAGTTTGCTGGTCTCCTCTTTTAGCTGTTTTATGTATCCCCGTGCACTCTTGTAATCCCAAGTCTTTCCTCAGGCATTCTTACCATATGTCCATAGAATTTCAGTCTCTTAATTATATCCGTCTCTATGTTCGTTGTTTCTTTGTAGATCTCCTCGTTTGTTTTTAACCTGTATCCTTCCTGGGTATTCCTAGGGCCATAAATTCTTCTTAGGATCTTTCTTTCTACTTTCAGCATTCTTTCCAGGTTAGGGAGGTTCATGGTCTCTGTCCCATATAGTATAACTGGCTTTACTACAGTGTTGTAGTGCCTGATCTTTGCTTTTATGGACAGGCTCTTTTATTGTAAATGTTACTGGTTGCTCAATCTCTCCAGTCCAGCGATCTTTTCCTTCATGCTCTCCCTTTCCAATCCTCTACTGCAGATAATCTCCCCTAAGTATTTAAATTTCTGTGTTACTTTGATTGGCCTGTATTTAGTTTCCACTATTTTCTTTCTGAAGTTTGTATCTTTGGTCATCAGTTCTGTTTTTTCGAAAGATATTTGTAGTCCTGTTTTTTCAGCTATTTCTTTGAGTGTGTTAATTTGGGCTACTGCCTCTTCCTCTGATTCTGCTAGCAGAGCCAGATCATTTGCATATGCGAGACACTTAACCTTGATGTGGTTGTATTTCGTACCTATTTTCGCCCCTGCATTGTTAGACTTCCAAAGTTCTCATGTTATACTTTATAATTTGTTAAAATTATTTTTTTGTAAAAAGTAGCAATCAACCATTTTATTTTAAAAATACATAAAATTTAAGTTAATTTGTTATTTAGAAATTACAATTTGTACTTTATAAATTCCAATAGATTTATGATTTTCGGATGAATTTTTATTTCATTTTATTTATTTTTTGGTAATTTGCAAATTTCTTCCAAATTTGTAAGTTTTTTCCCGCAGTAAATTTATTTTTCACAGTGAAATTACGATGTAATTTTCCATTCTGAATCGAATGGGAATAAATATAAGTCGATAGGATCATTAGTTAAATAGATATTGAATATTTTCCGCTTTTTGGCCACATTGCGTCACCTATCGATGGCCATATTTATATAATATAAAAGGATCTATTTATTAGTATTCCATTAGTCCAAGTGGGTTTTAATATGTAGAAGTAAATTTAAGATTGTATTTGTGAGCTAAAACGGACTAAAGGGTTTGAATCTCTTATTGAGAGTTTGCCTTAAAAATACAATACTTAAAATATACAATTATATAAATATCCAAAATATACAGGGGGTCCCAAATTTAAATGGCAAAACTTCAAGAACTTATAGGGGACCAAAAAACTAAGACAAAAAGACCTTTAGAGATTTTCTCGTTTTTGCTTAGTTTTAGAGAAAATCGAAAAAAAAAAAGAAACAAAACAAAAATGTTACAGGTAGCGATTATCACCTTTCAAAGTTCGTCAGGCTAGGCAGTGAGATATGTAAACACTTAATGTTATCCTTTACATTCTTTTATTTGTTTACATTTTGGCTTCCTCCTAGGATTATAATTCCTGATGCTGATATGATTTTTGTGTATGGTTTCTGTAACGGTAATAATGCTTTAGAAGCGGTGCGGGAGTATGCGCGCCGATTTCCAAATAGAAGGGTGCCTAATCGACGAGTCTTTTCGTTAACTTTTAATAGACTAGGAGAGACTTGGTCATTCTTAATACGTAATGAAGGCGACCAATTCCAGGCAGCAATAAGAGCAGATTATCGGAGAAGAAATTGTGTCCAACGCAACTTCGATAATAATCCTGAGACTAGCATCCGAAGAGTATCTGCTCCATTAGCAATATCGCGGAAAACAATATGGCGAACTTTGAAAGGTGATAATCGCTACCCTTCGCGATGATAATTTATTTTACATTAAAAATTATATGGACCGATGAAGCTACCTTTACAAGAGGATGAATTGTTAATCAAAGAAATTATCATGTATGGGCTCTTGAAAATCTCAGAGCTATTAGAGAGAATAGGTTTCAGCATGAATTTGCTATTAACGTTTAGCTTGGAATTTGAAACGGATTACTGGTGGGACCATATTTTTTAACTGGAAGATTGAATGGTATCACATTTACACATTTTTTGGAGAACGACTTTTCTAATTATTTAGATGACATTCCCTTACAGCAGCGGATTGAAATGTGGTTCCAACTCGATGGATGTCCAGCTCATTATATCAGAGCTGCTTGAGCTTGGCTGGATATAAATTATCCACAACGATGGATTGGACATGGAGGAGTAGTACGTTGGGCACCCAGATCACCTGCTATGACACCCATGGATTTCTTCGTATGGGGAACCTTGAAGCAGAAAGTTTATTCGGTGTCAATCCACTCAAGAGAGCAATTTAGAGACCGAATCATAGATGCTGTGCACCAAATATCATCAGAACAATGTTTAGCTGCAATTTATCAAGTGAGTGCTAGATGTAATGCTTGCATTGGTGCAAGAGGACAACATTTTGAGCAATATTTACATTAAAAAGAACATAACATAATATAAATATGAAAATAAATAAGTATAAAAATGGAAACTTGTTTTGTTTCTTTTTTTGCGATTTTCTTTAAAACTAAGCAAAAACGAGCAAATCTCTAAAGGACGTTTTGTCTTAGTTTTTTGGTCACCCATAAGTTCCTGAAGTTTTGCCATATAAATTCGGGACACCCTGTACAAATATATGAATACTAAATATAAAAATACATTTAATTAAAGCAGGGCCATGCATATACTACCATAGAGATGGGCATTGGAAGCAAGATAATTGAATGAAATTATTTCTTAGTGTGAGTTTAGATAAGACCTTTATCTTCAGTATGTGAAACATTATATTATCCTTCTACTAGATAGCTTTATCTTAAGCTAGGTATTCTGTTATAATTTTTATTTATAATATATCATTCCTTTTTTTAAAAACAGTGCTTTGCTACAATTAACCGTGAGGAATAGTGAATAAAGGGAACTTATCTGCCAAGATGATTAATGTGGCAGTGTTATTTATTCTCCAAATAGAGAAATTGCGAACTTATTATACATGTAGGATATAATTTATATATGAAAACCATTTTGTTTTTCTTTTACTGAAGATAGTATGATAGTATTTATTTTTATCAATTTACATATAATGTTCTTGTATAATTTCTCCTGAGATTAACTCTCTATTCTCTAAAATAAATGTTGATAGTATGGTCGAAAAGCTTCTTAGATAGATTTTATACAAACAACACACGTATATAAAGTGTGTTAACTCAACCTCAAACTAAGACTAATTAAACAATACATAGCAATGCATAGTAACACAATTTTACATACTGACATATGTATACAAACAATTGATAATCAATATATCCCGTTAACGGTCAATTTAAATGTTGGAGGGTCAGAAAAAAAAAAAAAAAAAATGTATTTCTCATGTGTCGATGAACAAATAAAGTAAAATGAAATGATGAGTGCTTACAAAAAAAAATCCTTCATTTTAAATCTTACTGCGACCATTTAAAATCATTAAATCCTAAACGATAAAAAAATAACTCCTGAAGGACACAATTTTGAGATCTTTCAGGATTTAACGAATTTTAAGATGGCTGAAAGACATTCTTTGCCATTCTCCTTCTTAAATAAATAACTAGTTTTCTATCTTTAAGGACGATAATTAACTATTTGTCGGGAGAAAAAGAGGCCAAGATGTCCTTCGGTTATCTTAAAAAATTTCAAGCCCTGAAAGATCTCAAAATTGTGTCCTTAAGAATAATAACTGATTTGTCGGGGAAGTGAGTGACCGAGGGTGTCCTTCAAGGATCCTTCAGGAGCTATTTTTAATCGTTCAGGATTTAAGGATTTTAAATTCGTTTTCGTCCGCGCGGTAGATCAGTAGGTAAGGTGCTTGACTACCATGCTCCCGGGCCTGAGTTCGAGTCCGACTGAAGGCTGAAAATTTATTTTCTGTCATTTTGGCCGTAGACCGAATTCGAGGTCGGAAGACCCTCCTGGGGCACACCCAGCCTCTTAAAAAGTGGGTACCCTTAATGAGGAGAAAACCTGGCGGTTGAGCGTGAATTCTAGCTAAATCACCTCCTTTCACAACCGTTGGCTCAGAAACAGTACATACAGCCTTACTTAAGTACTGAACCCAAGACCCTTCATGGGTTGTAACTGGTGCAGTTTTTTTTTTTTTTTTTTTTTTTTTTTTTTTTTTTTCGTCCTTAAGAATAATATTTTTTAATATTGTTTTCACTCTTTAATATATATATATTTTTTTTTTAAATTCACACCTGTCACTTTTCCCTTAACAACAAGCAGATGTGATGATGATATAAACGATAACTGGCATGCCAGGCAAATAGGTAGTTATTGCACCTAACACTTTAATATTATATATTTAATTAATTTTGTACTAATACAAAATTATTTATATTTCTATGACGATTAACTAGTTATTAATATTACTATTATTATTATTAATTTTCTAGGAATAAATATAAGTATTTTTTATAAAGGAAAATTCATAAATTCAATTTCACAGGATTTATTTTTCTATTAGAACCAAAAAGAATAGTTATTTACAAATTGATTATAATAGCTGCCTGTCTATAAGATGGCATATTGTTGGTTCGATGGAAACACTAAAGTGATTAATTGCCACATTAGATTTATCTTCGGAGTTCCAATTAGATCACTCCTCTTACTGATAAGCCGAATTAAGGCTGCTTCATCCTGCATTGCTGCCAGTGTGTCGTCATAAGCCATTGCAACCAAAACACCTTCAAAATGTTCTATATTCAAATATTTCGATATGTAATCGCTTCCTGGAAATCCTTATAAACATCTATTAGTTCCTTATAATCATCTTTAAAGTTGTTCGGATAATAAAGCACGTGTATGGGCTATAGATTAACATGTATTATGTCGAAGCGTAAAAGTGATTTGTTGTGATTTGTCGTTGTTCAAGTTAATTTTCCATTTCCTGAACCAAGTTGTAGTATTGGAGAGTCAATGAAGCCCGAGTTATTTCTGGAGGTCTATTCAGAATTGCTGTCGTCATCTGCCTAAGTTGCTATACAGCTCTAAATTAACCGTTTATTAATCGGTTAATCGTTCTGGATGTTATAATCTTTGATATAGCGACTATCTGCAGAATTTAATCACATTTTTTTTTTTTTTTTCTATGCCGTCATTTTACATTTTTACTGTCGTTTTTCTACTTCTTGTTCTAGCTCCTTGTACCAAACAGTTCAAAGAAGCCCCTATAAATGAAATTAATCCTTGATAAGTGTTAACCAAAATATTCATTCCTTCTTGATGTTTTCCCCTCCCGTCAGGTCTGGCTTCCAAGAATTTTCTAGATTCTCGGTCGTCATGTATTCTTGAAACCTGTCCGAATTACTTCAGTTCAGATCTAAAATACATTGTTTTCAAACTTATTATTGAATATACTAATTAATTTTTATACCTTATGCTGGTTTATATAGTCTCCTAAAGTATTAAAATCTCTGCATGATTGTTTTAATTTTATTAATAAGCCTCCAGGGACGATTAGTGATAGAAATGTTTATGAATTGAGGATAATTGTATACAATTATCAAACTTTTTACTATTTACTATTTATTAAGTAAATACTTACTATAATTCTTATAACAAATATTGAATCAATTTATCATAATCAATTTATTTTGTTTTTTTCACATAAATGTATTATAAGTTTTAAATGTTGGGCATGGTTCACCCTAAACTGTCGGAACCCGGCGAAATACTTGATAAAGTAAAAATTGATTGCTGTCTCAAAGTTTAGCGAGGATTTCGGAATGATTGAAAGGCTACTAAAGACGACTATTACTTAATTTAGTAATAATTGTTCGAAATGTTTAGAAATATTTAGAACTGAAAATTTGTTTAGAAATACTGTATCGGTGCCTACTATATTCATTCCGAATTCATATAAAATTTATTCGTAGTGGTACTGACATTTTTTAACTTCGGATCTTTATTCACAACTGTTTATTAAAGTGGTTACAATCAGTAAATCCGATAGAAAACTTGGTTTGAAATGTTTAAGAGTGAGCAGAAACCTTTGGCATTTCCTTCTAACTTGATTTTCTTTTCTTTTTTTTACTATGCGAAGGAGATTCCTCATCCAGCTCATTCGCTTAGGGCGAAGTCTAAAATATGCGTTTTTACTTTGCCTCGTTTATGAGAATGTAAGAATGTCCATGTAATTTGAAATAGTTTTTGGGTGTATTGCTTGTGTGCCTATTTGTATAGTCCTAAATACTAAACAATCTAATTTATCCATGCATCTATTATAACAATAAACTATTTAATCATGAAAATCAACAAACTTTAAAAGTATTTACAAAGCGTAATAGAAAAAAAAAAATATTTTGAATTAAGTCCAGAGGAAGCATCATACATCACATGACATCGAATATCATTTTCCTTTTGTACCTCTGATTGCTCTAATCGTAACTTAAGTATGAATAAAACATGAAATTTTTTAAAGAAAATATTATTATGTGGTATAAACTTTAGGAAGACTCGATCTACTTGGGACTCCACATTCTCTGTATCACCTGAAGCTCACCTGGACAGGTTGATACCTGGAAGCTCCAGGCTGACCGGAATGTATTGCGGTGAGGTATCTAGAGCGCCGGGCAGGTAATCCAGGTATGGGCTGTCCATTGCTAGTGGTTCCAAAGTTTAAGGACAAAGATTTTAAAGAACCATTTGAAATAATTTCCTATAAATTGATATTTTCTAATTGCTTATATATAGCAACTGATCAAAAGTGCCAGACAAAATTCAAAAAGGATCCAACAGGAAGAAAGCGTCCCGAAGGATATTGAGATCGGGCAGATGTGAAACTATAAACTTCAGTGGCCGTCAATGCTAATTCCTAATTCTTAATTCCAACCAATGTTATATAATAAAGGTACCAGCATGACATTATTTCTACAGGATCAGTAGAATTCTAATCTATATTTGATAAAAAAATAATAATTATTAATTCACATTTTTATACGTTGTTCTTTTTATTTTTATTCACAATAAATATAGTACTAGTTTCTAGGAACTTCTTAATGCTGTATGTAGTAAATTCAATGAAAATTAATAAAGTTTGAAGATATTTATTGAGAAAGTACTACAATCTGACAAAGGGAAGGCAATAAGTAATAAATCGCGCTGCTACAAAGGAAGCTTAATCGATCCATTCACATAAAATGTACAATAAAAAAATAAATAAAAAGAAAAGAAAAGCAAAGAAACTCGTAATGTTTTATAAAATAAATAAAGTGAGAAAAAATAATTAAGAACCTCAAAATACACAATATATAAAGTGAGAAAAAATAACATGAATCAATAAAATAAATAATACAGATATAAAAAATAATAGTCTTACTTTGACCATCTCTGAAGTATGCCCTACTGATCACAAAATGAATCATCAAAATCGATTATTAATTGATAAAGTGATCGCGTAACAAACAAAAAAATAATGCAGACGAATTGAGAACCTCCTCTTTTGTGAAGTCAGTTCAATAAAGTAGCTCAAAATCTCCACTCTCCAGATATAATTGTGTAATTATTTTTAAATAAGCATTATAACATGAAACGAAAACGATTCCATATGTCTTACAAAATTTTACATTCCAGAATTAATACAAATTTGCACATTAGCTCAAGCTGCATCCACACTAGTTAAAAGAATGGTTTAAACTGCTCACTGATATCATATATCAGCAGATGGCTCTTCGCCGGCAGTTTTTCAATAGCTTCCTTAGCCTGTAGGGAGGAGTTCCCATATTTACCCCTTTTATTAATAATAAAAGAAAATTTAAATTCATATAAAACGAAATCAAACAGTGGAATAAATCCATCGAAAAGAAACAAAGAAGATAAAAAATGATTTAAAAAAGGATAACATAACAAGAGAAAGGCCACTAAAGTACACCTCTAGCTGAACTCAGCTATGACTCGAACATATTCTAGAAGACTCTCCACTATACGAAGACGGCTGGGTGATACGGAAATTTTCAGTTGTTTTAATCACAGTATAATATATTTGTCGGAAGGTTGGAGCCTCTAGACCCTATCAATCCTAAACGTTGAAAGTTCTTACTAAATTGGTACAATATAGAGCCACGGCGGGGTTCAGAGATGGTCCAGATATTATCCCCAAAGCTACTGAAAGCAGCTATCCATATTACCACATATTGGCTAAGTTGGACTCCATCATGGGTTTCCCCAAGACTCTCCAATTTACTGGCAATAAACACATAAGCACTGGACTACAGTGTTTTCCCTCAAATAATAAGCTCTGATGATGCCTCGTTATTTCTGTGGCATTAAGAATTATTTTTTGGTTTTGTAATTGTTTGTAAAGGTAAACAATTTTCTGGGCAAATAATAGTTTTTTTTTTTTTTGCATAATTACGTTTTTAAAATAACAACCATAGGCAATATTTTATCAATCAAAATGCACCCTATTCCTTTCATTACATTGCTGTAGATTTCTGAATCCTTATTATTAGCTATTTCTTATTACTATAAACTTTTTATTAATATATTTCTTACTCATCAAAAAGTGGTACAGGTCATTTAAAAAAATGTTTGTATGTTAGAGATCTGGAGAGAAAAGCGGTGAGAGAGAAACTCATAGCTGACCCTATAGTCCATTCAATAAACATATTGTAGAGTGCATGAAATATGCGATAATTTTTGACTTCACAGCTTTGTTAGGAGTAGTTAGAAGATAAACATAATAAAAGTCCCCAGGGGGGTGAGCTAAAGGTGGGGAGAGGGGAGAAGGTCCCAATTTTGTTTTTCGATTATATCTCGAAAACGGTGGACTCTAGAAAAATATGTAGCAGCTCAAAACTAAAGCTCATTAAATTTCCTATAAAATTAATTATGTACGTATTCGTAGGAATTCCAACGGTTTTCGAGATATACGTTATTAATAATCAATTTTACGTTATTAAAAGACAATTTTAGAAATTAAAAAAATGTTTACCTCACTTTTTGTTAAACATTTGAAGCAAACACTACAAAACGTATATATAAAATTAAAGTAAATTTAATTTTCTACAATTTTGATTCTGACGTTTTTTCTGAGAAACGATTGTGGAACGTAATAGAAGCAAAAGTTTGACAAAAAGTGAGGTGACATTGTTTTTTTTTTTTTCCCGAAAATCTCCTAATTTCAATAACGTATATCTCGTAAACGGTTAGAATTACGACAAATTTATATATGATAAATTTTATAGTGAATTTAATTAGCTTTTATGTTTATTTGAAACATTGTTTCGTTGAGTCAACAGTTTTCGAGATATTATCTAAAACCAAAAAAATGGAACTTCTCCCCTCCCCCCACCGTAAGCTCACCCCCTAGCGGCGGGAACTTTTAGTATGTTTATTTTCTAACGATTCCTAACGTCCTAGCTATGAAGTAAAAAATCATTGTCATATTCCATCCACTCTACACCCCTCATTTCAGCACTCATTGACTGGACTACTATAGATTCTAAACGACATAAACTTTCCTGATGATGATTTTTACTTCATATCATCGGGAGAGAAAACTCGAAATATAGTTCATTCGGATGGCCTATGAGTTTTTTTTTTTTTTTTTTTTTTTTTTTTTTTTTTTTTTTTTTCGTTCTACAATACAATCTTTTTATTGATGAATAAATAAAACTTCAATTTTTAGTTAAAATTATGTACTTTCTTTACTTAAGCTATATACATATACATATATTTTATACCTTTGTAAGTTAACTAAAGTGTTTCGCTACTAGTTCCCTTAATGAATATCAAAATAAGCTAGTATAACTTTATTTTTATTAATTCGATGCATGATGAAGATGTAGCCTGATACCTCCCACATAGCCACCCACACTCGAGTCTTATTAGAAACTATTTTAGGTTCCACTTTTAGAAAACAAATTTAATCTCTTGCTTATTATTCCTAATTTGTCTAGAGATTTACTTTGTAGGGTGCTTTATTAATCTTGTCTCATAATATACTTCTTTTTTTTATTTTACTGCCGGCGTCAGAGTTTATAAACAGTTTATAAAACTCATGTATACATAGCAAACATTAATACATATATATATATGTAGCGATTTGAAATTTAGAATATCATAAATACAACATTAATATTGTTATATCATTTTTACTGTCATATTATAACTAAACGTCATGAAAATTAGAATCTGAAGTCATTTTTTGTATAAAAAAATATCTATTAAGGATAGTTTACTTGAATATCTAATAATTTCTTTAGAATATAATTAGTTTAAACCAAAATCTATGAAGCGGCAGTATTTTTTCTTAAATTTGCACTCAAAAATAATAATTTTGGTGCAAGAATCATGTCAATATCATCTTTCGAATTCGAAATATAAAATAAATTAGTTTAATGCTATTTTATTTTTTTTTTCACGGCGTCTAGGGCCAATGTGTCGTAACGGCAAAATACGTGTCCAATATTTTTTGACAAGGAACCTCCAAAAAAATTTCTAACTAGATCCGTGAGGGATTAAGTGTGTTTCATTTCTAATCCCACGAAATTGTATATTTGTTGTCCTAATTATTAATTTTCACGAAATTTAAAAAAATATTAAGATTTTATTCGTTGGCAGTCATTATTTCAGCAAGATAAAAGAATACTTGTATCAATTGTAACAATTTAAATTAATATAAAACATGGGATTTTTAATATCGTGCATAATTGTTTCCAAAGCCGGAAACTCAGATCTAAAATTCTGTTCTGAGAAAGACAAAGTATTTCGAGTAATTTTCCTCCTTAGGATAATTTATAAGAATTTAGCCGTAGATCAATAAATATAAATCATTGTTTGATAATTATGAAGGGCAAGAGGGGAAACCGCGATATTCCGATGTTTGTTGATTTTAAAAAGTGGAGCCATCGTTAGATGTGTTGTTTCTGTTTAAATACGTCCCTCATCATCATCTTCTTTATTCATACCTGACAGTCAACTATACTTTTACTACTAAAGAATATTATTTTAAGATCTGCCAGAATCTAACGATCATTGGCATCCAAAGGATATTCCACCATTGTTGTCTTTTTAAAAATTTATAAAATGTTTTTATTTTTTATGACACCTTTTCTTCCCATTTAATCCTTGGAATTTTGCTTTTTTAGTCACTGTCTAACATATTTGTTTGGAGGACGGAGTCTCTAGACCCTACTTAGTCTAGATGTCGAATGTTTTTACCAAATTGGTACAGTATAGAGTCTGTATCACGCCCAAAACCACTGAAGAAAACTATCTCTATTCCCAGATACTGTACATATCCCACATACATAGCGGTGGACCACAGTGTTTTTTTTCCTTGAACATAAGCTGTTTGGTCACGACTCGTTATTTCTGCTTCATTGAGATTTTTTTTTTTTTTTTTTTTTTTTTTAAATTATGTAAAGAAGTAAGCGATTATTTGGATAAAGAGAATAAGAAAACAATTTTTTACTTTTTGAAAATAGATTACGGTGATTTAATTTTTTTTTTTTTTTTTTTTTACCACATACGTCTAATTGTCATTTACAAGATTTTTTTTTTTTTTTTTTTTTGATTTATTGGAAACTTTTTATGTTTGTAGATTACATGTTAAAGAATTCTATAACGAATAGCAGTTTCTTGTCTATTTAGTCTTGTATTTGGATTCCAAGTACAGTTTTTGTCCAGAGTCAGAACAAGAATTCGAAGGTGTAGAACAAAAGGTAGAGGTTATGTAATGAGATTCATTTTTTTTTATTTTAATACTTTAGTTTTGAAGGTTTTTTAAATATAAAATTGGAGTATTTTGAATACAATGAAGAAATGATTCTTTATTTGCAATAGGGTATGTAGGCAGAGATTTATTAAAATAAATAAAACGTATTTGGATTAATAAAAAAGTTTTGAAAAAATATATATTATAGTTTCATTTATATATAAATTTATTGAAATTTACAACTGTACAGAATATATAAATCAAGTAAATGTATTGACAATGATTATAATAACATGTTAAAACTTGAAAAGCACTAGTATCAATAGCACTTTATTAAAACTTCTACACTAGAAGGTCTCTAGGCCATCTTCGTTGCAGACGCCTCATAGGATTATCAGGAATGGAGTGGGAAGCAAGTTGAGAAACTAACGGATTTGAGTGGTTATGGAGCTTACTATGAAAGGATAGATATCTGGTGTGAGCTAAATCAGCAACATATGGAACATTAACGTCCTTATGGATAAGTTTATTGGTGACAAAGTAAGGAGCATTGAGGATTTTTCAAAGGATTTTGGATTGTAAGGATTGAATACGAGATGAATTAGATGGTTTAGTGGAACCCCAAAGCTCAACTCCGTACGTCCATATAGGTCTAATTACAGTCATGTATATGAGTCTTTTGTAATTAATTGGGAGCTTTGAATGTTTGTCTATTAAATGTTGAAGTAGTCTGTAACGACGGGCAGTTTCTTGTCGTTTTAGTCTTGTATGTGGAGTTCAAGTTAGTCGATTGTCCAAGTGGAGTCCTAGGTAGCGGATTTGTTCAACAGGGATTAGTGGAATATCATTAAAGGATACCATAGGATAGGAAGTCGTAGATTTACGACGTAGGGTAAACGTTATTTGGTGGGATTTTTTTGGATATATTTTGATTCTTTATTTTTGAAACCATTCTTGAAGGTTTAGGATATGGGATTGGAGTTTTCGAGAGACAATGAAGGGATCATTGTTTACTGATAACGCACATGTGTCATCAGCGTAAGTGGTGAGGACAGTGGTAGGATAAGTTGGGATGTCAGCTGTATAGACCGTGTAGAGGATAGGACCTAGGATACTACCTTGAGGAACACCGGCAGATTGGGTAAAAAGAGAAGAATAGGAAAAGTTATGATTAACTTTGAAGGTTCTATCGCTAAGATAGGAGAGTTAAATTTTAAATTTCATTTCTCTTTAAAGTTACAAGGTTGGACAACGGCATCCCCCCACCCCTGGCCCTTTCTATGTTTCTATATATATAATATATAGAATTTATAAATAATGTAATATATTTATATATATCACAAATACAGTAATAAAATAAGATCTAATAAAGACATCTTAAGAACGATTTTCCATAACTAGACGATGCTTAAACTCTAAGAAACTCCATTAACTGGGCAAAGGCGATGTGAATCCGCTTAAACTAAGACTCTACTAAGACTAAGTTGGGTGCCACAGCACGTGATTGGCCAAAGCAATAATTAATTGAACCTATTGTAATTGAATGTCACAATTAGAACGTAGCTTGCAAGTCTTCAGGGACTAACAATTTAACTATAGTTAAATTAACGATATACTTATATAACGAACCTTGGATTATTCTGTACAGTTTTCGAATCATTATGCGTTAGATTTCCGAAAACTTTTTCTTTAAAATAACTTAGAAAAAAATAATATAATTTTTATGTAAGTATGCCCTTCGTAGTGGATATTTACTCGTCGACATGAAACAAGAACTCCAGTTATGCTTGACAACACACTTATTCGATAGACAGTCAATGCCTTGGTTTTACCTTGTAACGGAATATGATATGGGGTCCACACATCAAAAAAAAAAGGAAAACCCTCAACTAAAGGGCAAGGCCTTCATATTTATTACTCTCCGAATACCCAACTCTACAAGGTAAAAAAACAAAAAAAAATATTTATTAATATATGAGGCGTCCAGTTGCAAATCGTAGCAAAACCAAATTTCTAAATTTTTCACCAGAAGCCAAAAACCATAGCAATATGATGCCCAGTTGATATGAATGTAATCTTTCTTTTATAATTAGCAGAAAAATATATGGTTTTAGTTTGGCAAGCATAATAAGAGCCCCTATTGACCAGTTTTTGTTTTAAATTGCTTTTTCTATCTGTACTCACTCCGTTTTGAAACAGATTTGGGGACTTACTCCGTTTTGCAACAGTTTGAGGCTTGCTCCTTTTTGATAATGAAATAAATAAATGTGCTGAGTTGATTTATAGAATTGTAAAAAAAAAAAAAATTATTTTACCTTCAAAAATGTTTCTTATTAGCTTGGGAAAAAATAAAAACGGATAGTAAAGTAATAAGCGATATATGTACATATATGGACTAGTCCTTGTAATCATAATACACATTTTCCTAAACAAATTAATATTCTTCCTCATCTCACCTCTAAACAGACTTTTAGTAAAACTTCTTTGAAAATGGTTAAAAACAATTTATCATTGGAAATGATTTGTATACATAATACATATATTTTAAAGTATTGAGGAACAAAATAAAAACAATAAAGTATTGAACTACGTACCTAGAAGTTTCAAAATATTATTGACTCTGTTTTTTAGTAGGTAACCTAAAAATTCAAAACAAATAGCTATCTAAAAACCTTTTTATAATATTTAAAAACATTTATTAGTTTAGTTTAACAAACAAAGAAAATACAAATAAAAAAAATAACTTGTTAATAGTAATTACGATCACAATAACAGGTAACTTTTTTAACCACCTAAAATTGTCTTTCTTCCACCTCGTATAAGTCTCCTAATTCTGACAAATAATATGCATATTATGGCAGCCATATAGGAGGCGCGGTAGCTCAGTGGGTAAGGCACTTGACTACCATGCTCCCGGGCCCGAGTTCGAGTCCGACTGAGGGCAGAAAATTTATTTTCTGTTATTTCGGCCGTGGATCGAATTCGAGGTCGGGAGACCCTCCTGGGGCACACCCAGCCTCCTAAAAAGTGGGTACCCTTAATTAGGGGAAAAACCTGGCGGTTGAGCGTGATTCTGGCCAAATCACCTCCTTTCACAACCGTTGGCTTAGAAATAGTACAGCCTACCTAAGTACTGAACCCGAGACCCTTCATGGGTTGTAAGTGGTACAGGTTTTTTTTTTTTTTTTTTTTTTTTTTTTTTATGGCAGCCATATGGTGAGATACTCCCTTTTGGTACTGTGATAGGCATGGTTTTACTCCCTTTTGCAACAGTACGTGATTTTTCATTGTAAATTTGAACAGCTATTCCTTCGTTTTTAAACCTAAAACCTAGTCAGCCTTCTGCGTGGCAAGGAGCTGGATCAAACGGTTTATAAAACTCAATTTCGATTTTCGGTGGATTTGCTAAGTTTTGCAATTAGGTGTCTCATATAGCCTAAGTGACATAATGAACATTAAGATCTTTATGGATACGTTTGCTTGTGACATAACAACACAATTGAGGATTTTACGAAGTATTTTGGATTGTAAGGAATGGATACGAGAAGAATTCGAGAAGTGGAGCCCCAAAACCTAACTTCGTATGTCCAAATGAGTCTAATTGCTGTCATGTAAATAAGTCTTTTGTAATTTATTGGGAGCTTTAAACTCTTGCCTAGTAAATGTTGGAATAGGCGAAATCAACGAGCACCTTTTTGTCTTTTAAGTCTGGTAAATGAGGAATAAATATAAACTGTTGGAAGACATTTATTAAATATGAAAAAATATGAAAATAATATTCTTGGCCTTTTACACAAGGAAGGAGCTACATAAGGCAGAGTTATCTCATTGAGTCTACCGAAGAGAGAAACACAAGTTTCGAGATAAAAACATTTTTGATACAGAAAGGAATCGAGGAAAAACGAACATAAAACGCCTCTATAAAGCATTGAAAAAGAATTCCGCTTGGGAAACATTGTTTTATAGAAGTAATATTCCAGTAGGAATTTTGGGAGGGTTGGATGGAAATTAGTAAACTTTTTTTCTGTGAATCCTCAGTTTATAAGACTATTCGAAGGCGACGGGATGGGCATAATTGACTTATAAATCAAGAAGAAAAATAATTAACTATTGACTCAAAATACAATAAGTATTGTTAGTTTAGTTTACAGTTTCATAAAGTACTAGCAACCCCCATCGCGGCTTTGTCCTCTCTCATAAGGAAAGAACTTGGATAATTTTAACTAATAATTGAAGATTTTTTGGTTTATCGATAAAAATCTTGTATTGTAACATGCAATTTACCCGGCAATGATCGCTAGCCGATCTGGGACACCGTTAGTCGCTAGGTGAACATTTCCCTCAATTCTTGGATTTTCATAAAAAATGCAGTTTTAAGTTACCAAATATGTAGTTATAAATGGTAAATAAATGTCATCATAATGTATTGATAATTGTAGAATGTAGCATAAGGATTCAAAATATATTTTTACAAAATTTAAAAGATTTATTGTAAAACAACAATACAACCAAACAAAAATTAAATATTTTACTATTTACATAATAATGTGTTCATCAGCTAGATCATTTTTTACTATTTCTAAACAATAATTGCAAGTATATTTAGTACGTTCATTGTGAATTGGAACATTACACCTTTTACAGGGGTCACCTGTGGTGTAGTGTTTAGCATAGCAACCTACTAAACCCAAGATCGCGGGTTCGCAGCCCGGCAGATGGCCTTAGGATTTTATGAAGGGAGTAAGAAATCCTTAGCTATGCCGTCCTTCGGAAGGGACTTTAAATGGGGGTCCTGACCCTGTGCGATGTCAGGTAGTCGTTAAAGATCCCTATCCTGATTATACCTTTTATAGGCCAAATTTAGGACTCCCATCGTAGTATCGACCGATTAGCCATAGCAGCATTAAGTGACGTTAAACGAAATAAACAAACACTACTCTTTTTACAATTTTCTTTTCGTTTTTCTTTTTTTATTTCTTCGGCACGCCTATACCAGAGTTATTTTGTATTGCCTTGCGTAGCCTCGAACAAGAATCTGGAATAGTAAAAATTTCAGATTCCTAGTAAATGATTGGAAAATAATATAAATACTATTCACGACGATTTATCAACTAATTACTTACTATTTATCTTCTCAAATGGCTTTTTATTTAAGTCGAGCATGTTAAATCCACGACTCATTTTTTACCCAAAAAATCACTAATCAATCGAAAGAAATTAGAAAACTCGCTCAGTAAAATGTTACGAATAAACTGCGCGGTAGATTTTATTATTGCTAAACTTTCCTGAAACTATTAAGATACTATGGTTAAAATTTGGCACAGATTCATTCTGTAGTTTTCACCTTTAGTGATAACAAACGAAAAATAACTTGTCCTTTTATATAAAAGTAAAAATTTATTATTATCTGACAGATTAAAACAAATTTTAAATTCATCTTATAATACAAACACATCGCAGAGGGGAAGATTTGACAAATGAAGTAAGCCATTGTGTTAAGGTGAAATGCGTCTGGTATAATTCAATTGAATAAGCAACGCCATCAATCTACATACAGCCTGACATTAGAGTTTATTTTCTATTATTTTCGTTTCTTCGCTTCAGAAATTTTTTGCTTAAACTCATTTCTCGTGAAGAAATAATATGATAATACTTTTAGAATACATGGCTCTCTCTCTCTCTCTCTATATATATATATATATATAAAATATAATATAACTTGAAGAAAGAAAGATTGGTCTTTGTAAAAAAATAAATAATTACTTTAATTTTTTTTTTTTTAATATCAATTTATTGAAATTCACAACTGTACATTATTTATACATCAATTAAATGTGCTGTTAACAATTACAATAACGTGACAAAACTTGAAAAGTACTACTTATCAGTAAAAATTCTACATTAGAAGGTCCCTGGGCCATCTTCTTTTCAGACGCCTCGGAGGATTATCAGGAATGGCGTGGGAAGCAAGTTGAGAAATTAGGGGATTTGAGTGGTTATGGAGCTTACTACGAAAGGATTGATATCTGGTTTTGGCTAAATCTGCAACATATGGAACATTAAGATCTTTATGGATAAGTTAATTGGTGGCAAAGTCAGGTGCATTGAGGGTTTTTGGAAGGATTTTGGATTGTAAGGACTGGATACGAGATGAATTGGTTGGTTTGGTGGAGCCCGCTTTAATTACTAAAAGCAGGAAAATTAATTTGTCGAGAAGTGGCCAAGAATATTCTCCGGCAGTCAAAAATCGTTAGTTTCTGGCAGATATAAACCAGTCCCCTTTCGTGTCTATGGATTGGATGTGACCACTTCTTCCTGAAAAATTAATTTTTTCCCTTTTAAAAATTGAATTATTTTTTTTTTTTTTTTTTTTTTTTTTTTTTTTACAAATGACACTCTTTCTTCCCATTTGATCCATTTCATAGGTCACTAAAGGATAGTATTTCGGGTATCTCCTAAGATTTGACGAATTTTTATTTCCATGGGATTTTCTGCCATTTTTGTTCTTTTTGTTATGATGAAATCTTTTCTTTTTTTTACAGGACACTCTTTTTTTCCCATATAATACTTTAGATTTTGGTCCTATTGGTCATTGTTTAACACATTATTATTATATATGTATATATGTAACCCAGCCTCTAAAACGTGGTACTCTTAATTAGGGGGAAAACTTGACGGTTAAGCTTGATTGCTGACCTCATCGTCTCCTTTTACAACCGTTGATCATGAAACAACACTGTACATATATCTTATATATATAGAAGTATTTGAAATCTTTTTGCAAAAATATGTATGCCTAAAGACAAGATACGCATTGTAACTGTAAAGATACCATCAATATATAGCAATTAAATTTAATAAACTAGTAATATCGTTGGAGATCACAAGGAATATAAAAAAAGTTTACCTGTTAAGGTGACAAAGGATTTTTGACTTCGTTCAAAAAACTAATAAACATATAAAAAAAACATCAAAGAGCACATTATATGTTTCAATAAGACTATACTATATTAGAAAACATCTTTAATAAAAAATTCTGTTTTATATAAGAATTAAGTGAAGCATTTAGATGCGTAGGAGTTATAATTCCAGGTCAGCGGACCACAATAGGCCTATTCAGCAGAGGTAACCTGGAGCTTGTATTTTATAGTAATAATAGAAAAAAAAAATTTTCAGAAATTACAACTTAAATTTTAAAATGCATCATTGTTTTCCCAAGATCAATATGATTTTATTAAATATTGCAATTTAAATTAGGAATGCATGTCTTAAATTTGCCTTGTGATTATGTTGAGCAGTTCTATTAGTCGTGATTAAATACAGAAAAAATAAATCGAATCTAATTGAAAAATATTAATACATACTTCGTGGAAAAATATTTTCAGTTGTAGAAGATGGTCAGATATGCAGTCAACTTTAGTACACTTACAGCTTAACTACATCCAAGATTCAAAAAACTTTATATAACGAGTGCCGACGTTTAGGTCATCTTCTATAAGCTAAAAATAATAAAATAAATAATTAATAATGACCAAAACGATGCTTTAATAAAAAAAAAAATAGTTGACTTTTTTTTTGTTGATTAGTGTATAATTCTCCTAAAGTCCAGTCTTTCGTTACTTTATCTCTGAAGAACTGCAGGCTGAAGGTATGTTGAACATTACTTTATACCATTAGATTACACCTATCTAAAGAAAATTAGAACTCCTTTCTCAATTTAAAAATTTAAATCTACAAGAAAATTTCACGCTAACTATAATAATAAATATTGCATTATTAGTATAAAGATTTTAGGTCTCGTAATTATTAATAATAAAATAAAATAAATGGTTAGAAGTAGATATATCTGGGTTCTCAAAACTGCTGAATTCAAGAGAAAACAAAGACCAGGTAAAATAAAGGTCTAAATGGGTTTCATAATGATCTCTTTTATGTCAATGTATTGGTAGGATGTCCTATTTAGTAGTTTATACTGTTGGCAGAAGCATTTGTTAAGTTCATGTATTTTCAGATTAGTACACACTAAGCGTTCTATGTCATAAGCAAGAATGAATACAAGATGTATTGAGTATTGAGCGCATTTTATTTAATTTAGTCTATTTTTTTCAACCAAATTGAATCTATTATAGATGAATTTTTAAAAGTTAGAGGAAGCTAATCTAATGGGATAGGATGATAGATATCAGAAGTAGTAGTTTATCTTTGAAATCAGTGGTTTTTTTTTTCTGTTTTTTTTTTTTTTTTTTTTTGGTTTTTTTTTTTTTTTTTAAATCATAATATTAGGTTGATACAAAAATAATGCAGGATTTTATTTCCGTTTCATTATTAATTCCAATTGTGTAAACAAAACTAATCCACAATGCTAAGTTATACACATCATTTTAAGGCCTATTTATCTCTTTTACTTTCCTATATAATCCTTTTTTTTTTTAACATTTAATTCAGTCCATTAAAGCCTCCAGACAAAATGACCTCTAAGAGCGATTTTCAGCAAAATTACTTGTATGAGTTCAAACTCGGTGGAAGTGCTGCGCAAACGGCTCGAAATATTAATGAAGTTATGGGGCCAGGTTCCATTAATGAATCTACAGTCCAGCGATGGTTTCAAAAATTCCATAGTGGAAATTTTGACCTTTCAAACAAAGAAAGTGGTGGCCGTCCCTCTGATATTGACAACGACCAGTTAAAGGCAATAGTTGAAGCTGACCCCACCAAAACTACTCGAGATATAGCGGAGAACTCAATGTGGATCAGTCAGCAATCGTACGCCATCTCAAGGCATTTGTAAAAACAATCGATGTTTTTACTGAATACCAATAACCTGCATTATTTTTGCATCAACCTAATAATTTTATTTACAACTTTAAACATTTGTTTACAACCAGTGAATGTAAGGTTACATTGAAACAACAGACATAATGAGGCATGAGGGAGTCAGCACCCATTGGTACAATCTCCAGGCAAGATACTAAATTATTAGAGATCAGACTAGGAGATCCCTCATCCACCTTCTTTTCAGCCTCTGTTAAGTTATGTCAAGAATCCGTAATGTTGCCATATTCTGTACCTGTTTGCTAGAGTGTCGGAGTAGTTTTTCATGAAAATGACAATAAAGTTTATGAATATGGCTCTTAACTGTCGGAAGTCTGTATGTAGTGCATCGTTTGACACGTAAGGAGGGGATTCTGTTATCAGTCTTAGGTATTTAGATTGAATTGTTTGTATTTTTTGAATATTCGTTTTTTTGTTGGTTTTCTTTAGCCGGTCCATAAATTTGGAACACATACATCCAGATGGGTTTTAACATGTACTTGTAAAAGTTTCTGTTTTAAGGGTAGTTTTGAGTGTCTTTGAAGTATAGTCACTTTTTCAGTTTGATGTAAAGGTTGGTTGTCAATGTTAACAGGCGGGCAGGTGTTCCGTCGTAGTCTAAATGTAATATGAAGGGATTTGTCATAATTCAGTTTTATTTTCCATTTCTTACACCAAGTTTGAATCTCATTTAGGTTGTGTTGAAGTGCTAAAGTAGCTTGTGTCTAAACGCTGTTATATTATGTTTTTCAGATTGAATAATAAGAAAAAAGAAAAAAAATTAGTGACGCAAAAAAATTCTAAAATAAGATAAGATGAATAATTAACATGAAATATCGTAGTTTTGTTTACTGCCTCTAAATCAGCTGTTCTTCTGTACCGACCGTTCTACAGCCACTTGTCATATAATTAATTTAGTCCAGTGTGGGGAATTATAAAACACACTTTCGGTTTCTCGTACTCAAAGTCTTGTTTCTTATTTATTCAGCGCAACTTTTAATCTTCCTGTTTGCTTCACTTATTTCCCGCTGATGAAATTTAAATTGTGATGTGGGGTAGAGTTTTTATTTGAAAAAATAATTAATCTGTCCCTAATTTACCCTTATCCGATTATTAAATTAATGAAGGTTTATGTTTAAAAGTAAAAAAAAAAAAAAAAAAAAGAAGAAATATATATATATATATATATATATATATATATATATATATATATATGTATCTATATATAAATGAATATACAATATTTTTGACTTGGATATGTCTTTTGACTGGGGCTATACACCGTGTACGAGTAACAAAAAAAATATTTTTTATATTTTTTTTCATTTATTAATACTTACAACTGTAAAAAAACATATACATCAAGCAAATGTGTTGATAGTGAATACAATGTCATGTAAATAACTTGTGAAGAACTACTCAATAGTAGCACTTTTTTTTTTTCTTTTTTTTTTCATAGCCCCTTTTTTTCTTTGCTTGAATAACCTTATAAAACGTTTTTCAAATTTCCCTCTTACTGCTTTCTAGCATTTTAAGGAGTTATAGATGATTTATCATTATTTTGCTATTAATTAATATAGTGAAAGTAATAGTTAGTTGATGGGGCTCACCGTTTATTTATGTGTATACGCTTTACACACTAAATAGCTTATATCTATAATATAAAATCTAAAATAATGTTTGCCATGGATTTGGTTTTCCTGGGGGTGAAATGTTGCTGTAGAGAGGATTTGAAATATTTTTTGAAGTATCGAAAAATTTTTCTCTTCTATCGGCCAAAAACTCCTTAATTTTTTAAACTTTTAATTCCTCATATGTTTTCGAAGTTTTAACACTTTGCATTGAAGTACCTTTTACATTTTTTCTCATTATACCATTTTGGAATGATTGGAGTTTGTAATTTGTACTTTTCCCAATGGATGAAAATAATGGTGCTCCATGCTGCAAGATTGGTCGGATTACACATTTATATATGATTAATTTTAAACGTAAAGCTAAATTTGTTACAGATAATTAGTGGGTCAGTCTGTAGGATTTTAATCTCGCTGTTCTTGTTTTATTAAGTAAGTGGGCCGAAAACGTAAGGTGTCTGTCAAATTTAATTCCCAAGTAAACAATATTTTTCGAAAGTTTGTTGACTGAATTATTAACTTTGAAATTGGTTGGAAGTTTCTTTTTACCTTTTTGAAAAGAAAATATTATACCTTTTGTTTTATCCGGGTTAATCTCAATGTTTAACTGTATGAGCTCCTCAGCTATTTTCCGATTGTTTTAAGGCCTTGCTTGCGTTTAAGCTGCTACTTGTGATAGCAATATCATCTGCAAACGCCGTAACAATTGCATTCAAGTATTGGGCTCCAACAAACGCCTCGGAGGATTATCGGGAATGGAGTGGGAAGCAAGTTGGGAGACTACTGGATTGGAGTGGTTATAGAGCTCACTATAGGTATCTGGTCTGGGCTAAATCAGCAACATATGGAACATTAAGGTTTTTAGTCACAATGTAAGGAGCATTGAGGATTTCGAATTAAAATATAACCTAAAAAATGTAACAATTTGTACACTCTCGTTCTATTGGTGTTGCTTAAATTGAAAAGTTTCGCTACCAGAAATTTAATGAAAAAAAAAATAGTTATATAATGTTTTCCGCTAGGGCCTGCCGTTTAGAAGCTCTATTTGTTTGAATGGAAAAAATAGCGTTATGTCTACATTTTTTAAGTGGTGGGGCTTTTTTGACACGTTTTAGCTATATTGGTGTTGTTCTAAACAAAAATTTACCAAAAGTTTTGCTATTAGAACTTTAATGTAGAATATCTTTTGTCATATATCATTTGCACTAGCACTTGCCGCTTAGGAGCTATATTGATTTGAATGAAAATCATAATTAAAACCCCCTTTTTTAATTTCCACATTGTTCATTTCGAATAATTGCATATGTAAAACAAAACCGTCTCAGTTTAAACAAGAGACTAAAAGTTTCGTATCCAATACTTCATAAACGGTCGACGTTAAAACTCCGACAACGACTAAATGCATGCACTTACTTACTTAAACCCATATTGACATACGCCACATAAATGTACGGGACTGCAAAAAAAATACGCACCTTAAAAAAATACAAATATTCCGATCAAAAAAACTCAGACTAATCACGAAATCACCTTGGTACATTTCAAACCACACACTTCACTCTGATTTACAAGTACCCACAGTAAATGAACATATACATACCCTTTATAGACGATTTAACGACAGACTTCATGGGCATAACAACATACTCATTAATGACTAGTGATCGGATTTGTATGCATTAAGGTAAATATTTTTTTCAAGACAATTTACAGACGTTTTTCAACTAAAAGTGTGTCATACTGACACTTTTTAAGCCGTTCGAGCCTATTTTTATTTCGCATATTTCCACATATTGGGATGTTATTGCATATTTATACATATTTGATAAAAATAAACAAATATTTCCACATATTTAATCAAAATAAGTACATATTTTTCATTTTGGGCACATTTTCATAATTTGGAGATGGTTGACAGGAACTGTGAATCACAGACTGAACACTACGGAAGATATCTATAAAGATACACTAGCCAAGATTCAGTAATAAATCAAAGATGGACCGAAATGGGTATCAATTGATGAAATCACTGACGTTGAGGGCAGGTATATTGCCAATGCAGTTATTGCAAAACTTGACAGTGATGTAGATTCGAAGCCATTTCTTTTGAACTCTCAAGTTCTGGAAAAAAGCAACTATTCGACCATTTCACGATTCTTCGATGCCTCGATGCATATTCTACGGCCCAATGGATAGTCCAGTAAAATAAGGGTTTGCCGAAGAAAAAACTGCGGAACTTTTATTCTCATCGGATCTTTATGTTTTTTGGGGTGCTGAATCCGAATCTGAAGTTTGCTACCACGGCAACCATCGGCTTCATATTCAAAATCGCAAAAAACCGCCAAAAAAACCCGTTGTTTTTGTTTTTTTATCTATAACACGATAACGAAGCTTTTTTCGAAGAAAGTTTTCAAATATTAATTGTACCTGGAACTAGTACCTACATAATGAAAAAAAGAAATCCGAAATCGGACCATTTTTCGCGAAGTTACGTAATTGGGAAAAAATGGAGACATTGGCCTACTTGTCGTCAGCCCCACAACTCCGCGAAAACACGTTTGTCGTACTCTTTTGGCTATAACTCTGAAACTATTTGTCCGATACAACATTACTTTTTTTCATCTTAAAGCTGATTAAATTTACTATAAGAATCTATAAATGAAGTTTTAATCAAACCCCGTAAAATGTACATGCCAGCCCGCTAATAAAAACGTACTGTTGTATAATCCAAGTGCTTTTTGGCACATTTGTCGCTCTAACTGCTCAAATAATTATTCGATCCCAAATTCCTTTTTTCTATCGCAAAGCTGATTAAATTTGCTATCAGATGCTATATACGTAAATTATATTAAATCCTTTAAACCACCCAAGCTAGCACGCTAAATATGTATGTTTTGGCAAAATATGTAAACTATGGCATGTTCAGTAGACTGGTGTGGGTATTTCATGGTGTTAATTATAAGTTACATATAAAAGTTATAATAGTAAATTTAACCATCTTTATGATAAAAATATTAAATTTTGGATCGGACAAATGGTTTTGGAGTTATAGCGAATAATGTGCCAAAAAAAAATGTGTTTTTTACAAAAGTACGTGATTTTCAGCGCGACAGCTTTTGTATTTCAAGAATTTTGATACAACTTTCATATATAGGATCTAATTGTAAATTTAACCACCTTTCTGATGGAAAAAAAAACATTTTGAATCGGACAAATACTTTCGGAGTTATAATGAAAAATGTGCCAATAACCATGGATTTAACAGCAATACGGGTTTTTAGGCGTCTGGGATGCATATTTTAAGGGACTTGATTATAATTTCATATATACATTCCAATAGTAAATTTAACAAGCTTTTAGATGAAAAATAGTAATTTTAGATCAGACAAATATTTTTGTAGTTATAATGAAAAATGTACTAAAAAAACTTGGATTTCACAAAAGTACGGGTTTTTAGCGTACTAGTGTGTTTTTGGCCACTTAATCTCTTTAACTCTAAAAATATAGGTCCGATCTAAATTCTTTTATTCATATTAATGCTGGTTAAATTTATTATCAGATCCTATGTATAAAATCGTTCATGAAATTATTTCCGTACAATGTACAGTAAAATAAAAACCCGTTTTCAGGAATGTAGTATATAATAAATACGATAATATGCATGTTAAAAATATTGTTATAGACTCACCTATTGGTATTTTTCAAGGACTCCCTTTCTCGAATCTTAACGAAAAATCAAATCTAGTTGCTATAGAAATGACTGTATAATTGATCACTTTTGAACACGCCGAGCGTCAGTGAAGATTTTCTGACCCCACTCTGTCAAGTACAGCTGGTACAAGGAGTTGGTAGTAATGAATAAAAACTGATCTTTAGTTCATGTTTATTATAATAACATAACATATATTTTATTATAATAACATCACTAACAACTAAAACTGGGCTAATGACCCGTAAAACTGATGACAATTACAAAAAAAAAATAATAACGAAAAAAAAACAAAAAAGGTAAAAAAAACAAAAAAAAAAAAAAAATATATATAATATATATAAAACAATTAAATATATATTTTATATGTATATTTTCATATTATTGTATAACAATAGTACGTTAAGAATCACGATATGGATAATAATATGTATTATTATATAACGATAGAAAGAATATATAATATAAGAATATAAGTAGTATAACTAATAATAGACAGTTGAAACTGTAATTGTGTAAACTGTAATCCATGGTTTTTGGCACATTTTTCATTATAACTCCGAAAGTATTTGTCCGATTCAAAATGTATTTTTTTTTCAATCAGAAAGGTAGTTTTTTATACATAGGATCTGATAATAAATTTAACTAGCATTAATATGAATAAAAGAATTTGGATTGGACCTATATTTTTAGAGTTAAAGAGATTAAGTGGCCAAAAACACGTACTAGTACGCTAAAAAACCCGTACTTTTGTGAAATCCAAGTTTTTTTAGTACATTTTTCATTATAACTACAAAAATATTTGTCTGATCTTAAATTACTATTTTTCATCTAAAAGCTTGTTAAATTTACTATTGGAATGTATATATGAAATTATAATCAAGTCCCTTAAAATATGCATCCCAGACGCCTAAAAACCCGTATTGCTGTTAAATCCATGGTTATTGGCACATTTTTCATTATAACTCCGAAAGTATTTGTTCGATTCAAAATGTTTTTTTTTTCTATCAGAAAGGTGGTTAAATTTACAATTAGATCCTATATATGAAAGTTGTATCAAAATTCTTGAAATACAAAAGCTGTCGCGCTGAAAATCACGTACTTTTGTAAAACACATTTTTTTTTTTGGCACATTATTCGCTATAACTCCAAAACCATTTGTCCGATCCAAAATTTAATATTTTTATCATAAAGATGGTTAAATTTACTATTATAACTTTTATATGTAACTTATAATTAACACCATGAAATACCCACACCAGTCTACTGAACATGCCATAGTTTACATATTTTGCCAAAACATACATATTTAGCGTGCTAGCTTGGGTGGTTTAAAGGATTTAATATAATTTACGTATATAGCATCTGATAGAAAATTTAATCAGCTTTGCGATAGAAAACGGAATTTGGGATCGAATAATTATTTGAGCAGTTAGAGCGACAAATGTGCCAAAAAGCACTTGGATTATACAACAGTACGTTTTTATTAGCGGGCTGGCATGTACATTTTACGGGGTTTGATTAAAACTTCATTTATAGATTCTTATAGTAAATTTAATCAGCTTTAAGATGAAAAAAAATAATGTTGTATCGGACAAATAGTTTCAGAGTTATAGCCAAAAGAGTACGACAAACGTGTTTTCGCGGAGTTTTGGGGCTGACGACAAGTAGGCCAATGTCTCCATTTTTTCCCAATTACGTAACTTCGCGAAAAATGGTCCGATTTCGGATTTCTTTTTTTCATTATGTAGGTACTAGTTCCAGGTACAATTAATATTTGAAAACTTTCTTCGAAAAAAGCTTCGTTATCGTGTTATAGATAAAAAAACAAAAATAACGATTTTTTTTGGCGGTTTTTTGCGATTTTGAATATGAAGCCGATGGTTGCCGTGGTAGCAAACTTCAGATTCGGATTCAGCACCCTAAAAAACATAAAGATCCGATGAGAATAAAAGTTCCGCAGTTTTTTCTTGAAAACGGCCTTTTGTAGCCTTATTTTCCTGGACTAGGAGTTTTGAACGAAAAAATTCTTTTGTTTCTTTCTGATGCTGCCCCCAACATGGTCAAGGCTGGGCTATCTATTCAGGTATTTCATCCTAAGATAATTCATGTGACGTGTATTGCTTATGCCATGCATATTAAAACAGAAACTGTATGTTCAGTGACGTAGATTCCTTAAAAAGTGTTTTTAAAAGCACCAAGTCGCATTCAAATGCTAAAAGATCTCTATCCAGACTGGTGCCTTCCACCAGAACCGATATTGACAATATGAGGTACTAGCTCAGTATTACTGCGAGAACTACGGTAAAATCAAGAATGTCCTTTCACATCTCGAAGACGAAGCAGTAGCGATAAATACAGCCAAATCTTTATTCGAACTTGCCTTCATTTATAACAATTGCGTATTTCTCAAGCCATTGACCAACTTGAGTCCCAAAATGTTCCACTGACAGAAAACGTGGCTGACGTTAAAAAGATCATTGAAAAGGTGGAAGGGATACCTGGGAGTAAGGGAGAGCTGATCAGATCAAAACTGGCAGAAGTACTGAGCAAGAACAAAGAGTGGGAATCCATCTGCCAGATTTCTTATATTATCAGTGGAACAGAACCTCAGCATCGTATACGCTTTACCCCCATCGAGATAACTTCTTTCAGCAAGGCACCTATAACATCTGTAGATGTTGAACGATCTTTAAGTCTTTACAATGTCATCCAACGCCCAGATCGTCGTCGCTTTACATTCCAACATCTGAAATTCTATGTGGTTGCAAAGAATTTTGAAGAGTGAAGTTTTCAAAATTAAAAATTTAACACATATTTTATTATTATAAATTATAAATATGTTCTTTTGTTGTATAAATCATTATAACTTGTTAAAAAAAAATTCTTTGGTTCCAAATAATTATTATAAGTTGTAAAAATCTTATTTTCTTTTATTAAAAAAACTTTCAACTTAAATTCCATTTTCATAAAAAAAAAAAAAAATGTTTATTTTACTTAAATATTTCGGAAAACATTTTAAGAAAATCACATATTTACCACATATTTGACGAGAATAAATGCATATTTTAAGTAAATGTTTGATATTTTTAAATACATAAAAATCCGATCCCTATTAATGACAGCCACGACTGACATACCTGGAAATACTCTCAGAAGGCTTAAAAGAAGCAGGATGAGAGATTTGCTTAAATCAAAATCAGCAAATTCACTTATTGTAACTCCCATAGGTGTGAATAAAAATTTGAAAGAGAAAAAAAAATCAATAATTTAAGTAATTTGATCTTTTTAATTTTAAAATGTTAATTGGGAATGCCAGATTATAAATAGACGTGTCCACGATTTACTGTTTTTGCCATTCAGAGAGAAATTCGAAATGCATTTGCTTGTGTTTTCCTTGAGGTACGCGTGATGGTATAGAAGGAACAATACAATTAGGATTGATTATTTTATTTGGTTTTCTTTATTCAGCCCAGATCATAGTCAAAAATGTTATGGCCGAAGCGTCAGCAAAAAAATAAAGAAATTATAACCAATAATTCTATATAATGGACTTTTTTCTTTCACATTTATTTGTAACCCATCTCTCCATGTGATTTACTTTATAGTTTTCCATTAATTCGATTTGGTTTTTTGTTCGATTCGATCTTTCTATATTTTTCTAACTAAATAAAACTTAATACTCATAATATCTACTGTTATACCACATACTTATGTTTTAATTGTCTACATTGTATACTTTTTATGTTTTGAATCAGAAACTTGATGTGAGATTTCCAATGACATCCTTCACACCTAAGATGAGATTCGGTGATGTATTGATAGATCCCTCCTCCCACTTTATCATATCACATTTTCTGAGAATACACAAAGTCTAAATATTTTTTGTTATTCATAGAAATGCATTGACTTATAATATATATTTTTTTTCTTGGAAAGGAATTTTTTAGAGTTAGCTAAAACTTTCAGTATTCAGATGACTTGTCAGGCAAAAGATTTACCGGTTCAAATATTTTTTGAAAGTTTTCGGTCGGATAAATATGATTTTTGAAGAGATTTGTAAAATCAACGGACTGTAGCCTTACCAAGTTAGAATCAAAAGACCATTGTTCAATTTTTCTGCAAAGAAGAATACTGAGCGTTACAGAAAATTTCAGAATAATCACGGTAATAGAATGATTATTTATAAATTTTATTTACTGTATTAACTGTGTATTATGAAAAATGGTGAAAGATTTAGGCACCTTAGTATTATCGATACAGAAGCAGTTCGAACCCGAATTGAACAGGTTGATATTCATCGGAAACATTCTCTCCCTGATTAGAATAGATTAGTGACCTTTTGACTAGCCCTTAATTCCTACTTTAGTGTGGAATTTATAACAAATTTAAACAAAAGAAAAAAAATTAGAAGTTCTTAATTGAAGAATCAAAATACTATTCATTCATTCGTAATAAAATAACCTCAAGGAACGATTCATTCAAATTACAAAGGCATTACGACACTTAAACACAACGGAAAATGTCGATTATTATACTGAAAATAATTAAACATTCCAAAAGAAAAAAGAAAATTAAAAATAACTTAGATGATAGATCTAATAGCAAAAAGTTGTCATGAGAAGACCCCACAACATACAATACACCATAACGTTCTTCCTTGCCATCTTTAATAATAACTGAAGGAAAAGTGCTGATACTCTTTCTAATTTAGACATGAGTAAATGTAAATATGAAAAGAAAAAATATTTTACTAAACATTTTTGACCTGTATCGAATGAATAGATTTATAGTTCCGTACTTTAAAAAAACGAAAAAACATAATGTAGTACTTAATGATTCAAAAGTTTTCTGCATTACAGTTCCTTCTGTTCTTTCCTTCCTCTAAAATAAAATTTTAAACCAAATTTTTTTATGTATGATAAATTAAGTGAATATACCTCATCAAAACTGGATATTTTTGGTTCTATAAAATTAATTTCTAATCGTAACTGTAACTGCAAATTTTCAGATAAGGAGGGATTTTGTTATTTATCCCTGTCTCTTCGAATTACGTTATTGATAAAGAGTATTTTTTTTTACATGGAACATGTTTTACTGGTGCCTAGTTGGTCAAACGTCAATACGTTTTGAGGGAACGCGAGGGCGTTACGCGTAGTTTGTTAGTTTGATATAAGGACAGTAGAAAACGTTAGGAGCTTTTCTCTCCTTATACTAAATAACACTAGCACACTAGTGAGTGAGCTCCTTTGGACTTTGTTTTTCCTTAAACGAAATAAAAAATTATGTATAAATAATTACTCTATAATGGAAATAAACAATACAATCATACAAGTAAGCGAGAAAAATAAAGGACATAAGGGCATAGCCGGTCAGCAGGATTAAGCTATCTAATTTGAAAATTTATCTCCAACAGAAAACTAAATTACAGGTAAGCGAAGAAAAAAAATAGCAAACCTATCGTCAGTGAATTTTTTGAAAAAAAAAAAAGGAAAATAAACACCGATTTCAAGACTAAACCTACATGTACAAACTTGAAATAAAAAGTAAAAAAATAATATTTTAATTACTTCGAAACAAGGAGTATTCACTGACAATCAACGATTTTTTTTTTCTATCTATGATCAGTTATATTTTAAATAGGTGCAAGCCTATCATTCGACTTATCTTCATGTGAAAGGGAAAAATGAACACAAAACTGGAGTAGTAATAATTATGCATATTTTTGACTAATAGGTACGAGTGCATTGCTGTTGTTTGTACATAGATATAAAGTCATTGAAACAGAAAATTAAATACCTGGATCCACTTAATCATTAAACTTTCAATACAACTGAACCGCGCTTATTCCTGGCTGTACCTAAAAGTAGATTTACCGTCATCCACCAGTAGTTTTCTTTATTCTTTAGGATGAGTGAAAGAGAACTACGCGGAATTCCGATTTCACTAGGAATAGCCGCCCAACATCTTTCTCCTTTCTCCACTTCGCGAATCAGTTTTGACTTTTCGTTAAGACTAAAGCGAACAGAAACTGCTTGTCGTTACAGAATACTTCAATCTTTACTGGACAAACGATCAAAGCTCCCAATACATTACAGAAGACTTATTTACATGACTGTGTACATTAGACCTATTTGGACGTACGGTGTTGAGCTTTGGGGCTTTACCAAGCCATCCAATTCATCTCGTATCCAATCCTTACAATCCAAAATCCTTCGAAAAAAACCTAAATTGCCTCTCATACACTCCAATCCCATATCCTAAACCTTCAAGAATGGTGTCAAAAAAGGAGAATCAAAATAAATCCAAACAAATACCACCAAATAACGTTTACCCTACGTCGTAAACCTACGACTTCCTGTCCTACAGTATCCTTTAATGATATTCCACTAATCCCTGTTAAACAGATACGCTACCTAGGACTCCACTTGGACAAACGAATAACTTGGAATCCACATACAAGACTAAAAGGACAAGAAACTGCCCGTCGTTTCAGACTACTTCAACATTTACTATACAAACGTTCAAAGCTACCAATTAATTACAAAAGGCTCATATTCATGACTGTGATTAGACCTATTTGGACGTACGGAGTTGAGCTTTGGGGCTCCACTAAACCATCCAATTCATCTCGTATTCAATCCTTACAATCCAAAATCCTTCGTAAAATCCTCAATGCTCCTTACTTTGCTGAGTTAGCCCAAACCAGATACCCATCCTTTCATAGTAAGCTCCATAACCTCTCAAATCTATTAGTTTCTCAACTTGTTTTCCACACCATTCCCGATAATCCTCCGTGGCGTCTGAAAAGAAGATGGCATAGAGATCTTCTAGTGTAGAAATTTATTGAATTTATTATTATTGAAGTGCTACTGTTGAGTAGATCTTTTCAAGTTTTGACATGTTATTGTAAGCGTTATCAGCTCATTTACTTGACGTATATATTTCTACAGTTGTGAATTTCAATAAATTGATATAAATTTTCAATTTTATTGAAAAGAAGAAAAAAACTTTCCGTTAATTGAAAGAATTTTAAATTTTCGTGAAACCTACATAGTAACCTAATGTAACGTAGTTGATAAAAATGAATAATTTATATTTACCATGGAGTAATATGTTTATAGTGGATAACAGTGATTTCTTATTGTTTTTTGTTTTGTTTTTCTTAAAACGCACTTTGCAGTTTTCTGGGACCACCTCTAAAGTATGCTTCACCAATCAAAAAAAGAATCATCACAATCGATTCATAATTTACGGAGTAATCGTGTAACAAACACTTAAAAAAAAAAAAAAAAAATTAATGTCGGTTGAAAATGGGGTAGACTAGTTAAAATTTAAATAAATTAGTTTGAGTAAAGCTGCTAAAACTTTAGCTTAATCTCTTCCCTACCTCCTTTATTCCATTACACCCCAGTTTACTCAAGTACCTGAATTAAGGAGCCTTTCCGTTTTTTGCCTTCTTAGTTATATATTTAATATCAACAATCATGATTTCTTGTCATACATTCTGAAATTAATATAAATATAAGCTGTGTATCAAAGTTCTGATGTCTTGATTTTTTTAAATGTTTTTAGAACTGCAGATTTTTAACATTGGAAACTATTCTTTGAATAAAAGATTTTTAAATGAAATGGTAAATAATCCATCAGCCCTAATTGTATTGATCCTTCTGCATCATAATTCGTACCTCAAGTGATTCTGTCATGTTTCAAATTGCTAAATTACCCTTCATTTTAAAAAAAAATCATAACAATCTTGTATATACAAAGTTTTAGTCTTCACAGTATTTTTTTATTACAAAATTTTAGAATTCTACTTTTGCCTCGTTGTTGCACGCCAGACCATAATGTTCAAATAAAAAGTTATCTATTAGTCACTCATAATGTAAATTAAACAATTAAAATAAAAGTGTATTATTTTTTATTTTCACGTAACGGCCACTATGGACCACGCAAATATCATTGGCTAGGAAGGGGTCACCTGTGGTGAAGTGGTTAGCCAAACAACAAAAAAAACCCAAGATCGCGGGTTCGCAGCCCGGCAGATGACATTAGGATTTTTTAAAGGGAGTAATAAAAATTACCTATGCCGTCCTTCGGAAGGGACGTAAAATGGGGGTCCCGAGCCTGTGCGATGTCAGGTACTCGTTAAAGATCCCTATCCTAATTATACCTGGATACGCAAAATTTAGGACTCCTACCGTAGCATCGTCCGATTAGCCATAGCAGCATAAAGTGACGTTAAACGAAATAAACAAACAAATCATTGGCTAGGCTTCTTTGGGAATTTTGATTCTCTTTTTTCCCATCGCAGTTTCATGATTTTTGACTGCATTTCTTTACTTTCTTCGGACCACTTTGTACCCCTATTTTTTCTCTTATATTATTGGAGAGATTTTTCAGTGTTTTCCTGTATGTGTCTCTATCCACACAGTCGGTATCTGAAATTTTAAGCTTTTTTAATTCCTACTTCATCTTTATTCTATTTATTTTAATTCATCTTTTTCATATGACCATAGAACATCAGCATTCTTATCTCGGTTTCAAAGTCTTAGCAGATTTTCCAAGTTGGGTAGGCATGTGATCTCTATCCCATACAAAATCACAAACTTTCGTATCAATTTTATATTGTATAAATTTAAAAAAATAGCAAAATTATTGTACCCTTTGTACCGACTTTATCACTAAATCCCCAAATATTCCAAGGCCTCATAGGACTTTCATTCTATAGAATGGTCATTCTATAAATCAAGAGACTAAAACTCTTATATCTAATCTTACAAAAACGGTCGATATTAAAACTCAGAAAGCGATTATATACACACATTTACTTAAACGAATATATAAACAAAAATATATGCATGCCTACAAATATTTCAATGAAAAATACTAGTCACGATATCATCTAGGTACATTTCAAACCATACATGGTGTAAATAATGGATTTACATGTAACCATTGGACATAATAATATATTCATTAATGAAATGGCCACAACTGACATACCCGAAATAGTTTTATTTTAGTTCATTGATGGAAATCTTGTATTGAGGTATGCAATTGAGCATTCTTTACTCATTGATATACTCACGCATAGCACTAATTTTTAACCTGGTTAAAATTGCACCGATTTGGTGTTTGAAGCTTTCGTAAAATTATAATTGGACATAGAATTTTTAATTTTAATGTATGAGTTGGTAATCACGATGGACGAAGACTATTAAGAAATTCTTGGGAAAAGTTGACTGCATTATTAGTGCTTACAACTAAGGGGCCATGAAATCATATTTTTACACACAATATCAAAAACCATTTTGATGAGATAATAATTTTTATTCGACAGAAATAATTTTATTGATTTCATTCGGTTGGATTTTAATTTCTTATCCCAAAAGTATATGACAGTATGGGAAACCTTGTTTCTGCCACTCAACATTGTACATATAAATTTTTATTATTACTAAATCTTCCTAGAACTATAAAGATGATGTAGTGAACATTTGGTATAGTTGGGATCTATAGTTTTACTATTGTAAAATTGTTTCCATAATGGCAAAATATCTAGCCACATATTGGTCGATTTTTAAACTTCTCTTCTCTTCTCTTCCCTCTTAACGATCAACACACCACCACATATATAAATCATTTTAAAAATTTAATTGAATACAAATAAATTTTTTCATCTACTTCAAGCTCTATATAACAACGTGACATTGTAACATCTCATGCAGAATAGCGCTCGCCACCTATCGGTAAATTTGTAAACTTCACTGTTATCCACATATTATCGATTTTTTAATAACAAGTTAATTGATAAACAGTAGATTTTTTTATTGCTAAACCGTCCTGAAACTAAAAAAAAAAATGTGGTTAAAATTTGGTACAGTTTGGTTCAGTAATTATCGTGATTAGTGTTCACAAACGTAAAACGGCTTGTCCTTTATTTAATAATATAGATTCTTTATGTATTTATAGTCTCCAATTCATCACATTTATTTCCTTGCCTTTGCTATTGGTTAGATTTATTCTTGTTTCGCCCTTCTTTTTTTTCTTTAACATTTTTTTTTATTTTATATAGTAATTATTACAATCTGCCACAAATGTGGGCAATAAGTAATGTTGATGGCATATGATTTCATTCACACATTATGTACAAAGAGCAAAAACATTAATAAAAAAAAAAATAATATATAGGGTAAACGCACCAGTAGCTGACATGCTTAAGGAAAGTTCAGTACACTTAATGGTTTCAAAACTCTAATGGTGATGTCGCTGTATTTTTTTCACTTTTATATTGTAAAAAAACTTCTCCCCTTGCTTACTATATCTTAAAATTTTAAAAACCTTCGCTCAATGATAGGATAAATGCCAATTTCGAGAAAAGTAACTTTGTTCTAGTAGCTGACAGGGTATTCTCCAGTAGCTGACAGGGAATGCTCCAGTAGCTGACAGGGACAAGAAAGTCATACAAAAAATTGCTTAATCTTTAGCATTTCTTTATTTTAAAATAGGAATTATAAATTTATCATTTGTTTCAAGAAAAGGTACTTGAGTTTTCTATTTTTGGCTATACACCTTAAATTCAATACAGGTAACTCATAAGCAGTTTCGTACCCAAATACCCAAAAACCCAAACTTTTTAGACTGTTATCTAGCGTTCATCTTAAATTCATTAAAATGAAGTACAATTGGCACAATGCTAGGGAATTGTGAATCGTCTTCCACAGTTCCACCACCTTTAGGTATAGAGACTACTGTCTCTGCCCAATCTTCTTCACTGACTTATTTTTTTTATTTTTATATCAACTTTGCCACTTTTATTTCTTTTAAAAGTGTTTATTTTTAGTTCTTCTTTTTCTTGTTTTGTTCTTTTCTGTCTACAGCTCTCTTTTTTTCTTTTCCTTCGCTTCTTCTTTTTAAAGATCTTTTTTTTTTGTTATATCTCTTCAAGATTCATAAATTACAAAGCCGCATAATTTTTCCTCTTTGATATTTTCTTGGGAAGTTCAAGCCACAGCAGCGCCTTTTTGAAAGGGCTTGGGAAGGTAATTAGAGGTGTTTCTAGTATGCTGGTTTTGTTAGAAATTGTCTCAAAGTGTGTGGAGCAGGTTACTGCAGCTTGGTGAAGTATCGTTTTCCCTCCTTTCCCAACACAAACTTTGTTTCCTTTCGGATTAAAAAAAAAAAAAAAAAGGCTTTTTCATCGGCACCGAAAATTCGGTTGGGATCATCCAAAATATCCGCCAGACCTTTTTCTTATAGATGCAAATGTACATGTGAAAACCGTTGTATCATAATTTCCTTAGTTACAGAAGCACGCGATGATATAAGGTATTCAAAGGGCCTAAAGGATAGGCGTGGGATCCATTTAAGAAACATACTAAACCACTTTCGACCGAAGTGGTCATCTGCGAAGGGATTTTCCCTGCCCAATCTTTTTAATATGAGCTGGACGCTTACAATAAGTGTTGACCTAAGGCAACAGGAAAACCCATTTTTTCCATGTCACAAGCCAACTTTCTTTATCAGAGGACATGATAGAGGAGGGCCCCGTTTTACGCTCCTATTGGGTATTTTCCTGTCACTTTACACAACAGTGTTGTTCTACGAACATTATTTTTACGAGCAGCACTAGCTACAGATTTCACTATGCGAACGTCGTCGAGAGCTTTATCCTTATCCTCAGAACCATACGTTAAAACCTTTTTAGTGGAAGCCATCGTAGATTCAGGAAACCGCCCTGAAAAATAGAAAAATGCCGGTGATTCCAATAGCTGACATGTTTTGTTTCAGTACCTGACACCCTCTGTCAGCTACTGGAATATATATCCTACGTTAAAAATAGAATTAAACAGTGTAGAATAGATAACAAAATAGAAAGATTAAATAAGGAAAAAATGGATGGAAGTAAATTATGAGAGGCACCTGTAGTTGACGGGGTCTGTCAGGTAATGGTGATGAGCAATTATTAGGATCCCAGTACCTGACACCCATTGTATTTCATAATTTACCATGAAATAAGGTTCAAAGACTGATAAAACACAATCTATAAATACTCATTACAAGAAACAACACACTAATTTGAGAATAAAATGGAATAAGTAAAGAAGAGAACATGAAACCTACCTTGGGGTCCTAGTCGGGTGTCCTCTGCTTGTAAGGCTCTGAACAACTGACGGAGAATGTGCAGTTGTAGTGGCCGTCTTTTATTACAATTAGAGCCTAAATAAAACAGAGTAGACAACCTAACTATGAGGAAATACTAACAGAAGCCATGGCTTTAAGAGAGGTGGATCTAAAAGGCCTTGAACCTTCATTATTTCTATTTTTCGAAGAGGCTGTCAGCTACTGGTGCGTTTACCCTATATATAACAAAATAAATAAAAAGATAACAGAAAGACCTTCCTATACATAAACAATATACATATAAATAAAATGAAATACTAAAATAAAAGAAACATTTAGTAGATAAAAAAAATAAATAGAAATGATAAAAAAAATAAAACAAAATTAAATTATAAGTTAAAAACACAATCGTACTTTGTTTACAATACACACTCATCCTAGGGACCCCCATCCAGACCCCTCCCTCCAATTATGGAGAGGCAAGCCAGGCATAAAGAGGACCCAGCTCTTTTCTCTCAGCTGCGTCACTGTTGTAAAAAACCCAGTGGAGGCTGAGTGAGAGCGCTAACTTTAGCATTTTACATAATTTTTACAATTTAATATTTTTTTTTTTTTTTTTTGTATTTTCAGCTTCATTTTCCATAAATTAGAATCTGACCCAATATTTAGTTCAGTTAAGAATAATATTTACCACACATGCTTTCTCTTTCATATTCGTGACTCATTTGCATGTGAAATTGTGGTGTATCCACGCTGTTATTTGCATTTTTGGTTTAAATTATGAATCGGATCTTCGGTTTTATTAGTATTGATATGCAAAATAGGTAAACGATTTGTATCAATGCTTTTATTTATTCTGTCTTAATTTTATGTAGATTATTGATCGGCTTCGAGATACTATATATAATTAATAATATAATTAGGGTTGTTACTGAAAGTTTTCGTGTGTAGTGCAATAACAATATTTTATGAAACACATAATATGATGATAGGGTGTGCTACGCGTTGTACTCTGATTATATAAACAATCACGTCACCCACTTTTGGGTCACGGATACAAATGATTTTTATTTTTATAAGGAACAGTAATAACACTTTCATTTTCTTTTTTTATACTTGCATGTAAATATTGTACATAGGATTGATGAAAAACAAATAATAAATCCTATTTAATTCTATGTAATTTATTAGAGTCGTCTTCCTGGGGGTTGGCTTTCATTTCTTTACTTTTTTTAAGATGAAGAAAACAGTTTTTCTTTTTCAATAAATTCATGCAATTGAATAAATTTTTCTTTAACATTGTTTATCAGTTTCATCAATACATTAGTTATGAATGGAGTATACGTTTTGTTTGTGTATACATTATAAAACTATTATCTTCCTAATTCGAGAATAATACCAGAAAAAATGATAAATGAGATGAACAAACCATACACTAATTCTACAGACTGTTTTAGGATCCTAGAAGAAGAATGGGGATTAAGTCCCGAAACATGTAGAAGGATAAACAAAAAATTAAGAGTTGTGCCACTATATTATGTTAATTAAAAACCAAATCACCTAAATAAATTAGCGTGAACAGTCATTGCTTAGCAACCGTAGACTTGTCTAGATCTTTAGCTTCTCGTTGCTATGCAACTAGTTTTTAATATAACAGTCAGTACATTGTGAAAGTCGAGTATTGTGTGTATTAATCAATAGTCCAGTCAATAAACACATTGTAGAGTGCATAACGGTGGATTCTAGAAAAATATGCTACAGATCCAAATTAAAGCTCATTGTATTTCCTATAAAATTAATATATATACATATTCGTCGAAATTCTAACAGTTTTCGAGATATACGTTGTTAAAAATCGATAATTCTAGAAATAAACAAAATGTTTACCTCACTTTTTGTTAAACATTTGCTTCAAATACCAGGAATGTATATACGAAATTAAAGTAAATTCAATACTCTACAATTTTGATCCTGACATTTTTTCTGAAAAACGATTGTGGAAGGTACTAGAAACACAAGTTTGACAAAAAGTGAGGTGACAGTTGTTTTTTTCCGAAAATCACCGATTTTAAATAACGAATATCTCGTAAACAGTTAGAACTACGACAAATTTATATAGTATCAATTTTATAGGAAATTTAATTAGCTTTTATGTTTACTTGAAACGTATTTTTCTAGAATCAACCGTTTTCGAGATATTATCAAAAAAACAAGAAAATTGAATTTCTCCCCTCCTCCCACCGTTAGCTCACCCCCAGCGGCGGGGACTTTTAGTATTTTTACCTTCTAATTATTTCTAACGAAGCTATGAAGTCAAAAATTGTCGCATATTCCATGCACTCTACACCCCTTATTTCAGCACTTATTGGCTGGACAAGTAGTCCTTCTAGTTAGTTCTAGTGTTGGTTGGTATAATCTATGTACGTAATTGTTATCCTGTAATATTTATTTGTTAATAAACCATGTTTAGAAACCCCCTGCTCATTATAATATGTTTTGGTATCTTATGCGTGAATCTTTAGGAGATGTTTTATTGTAATACTGATTTCCTAGGCAACGGATTATACTTTAATTATATTTGCGAATTATACTTTGGTTTGGTTGAAGATTTTAGTGTATCGAGGGCAGAAATTGAGGTTACTTGTGCAAACGTTTTAAATCCTTTCTATTTCATTGTAGTTGTTTGCACAAATTGAGCTCCACATTGGTGAAGCATACGTAATGAGAGCTTCAATTATTGATTTGTGTTATATAAGTTTATTTTTTGGGGGCCTACTTAGATTTTTTTTTTTATTTCGTATTTATCCCCGACTGTGAAAAACAATAGATCATTGATACGTCCATATGTTATCTACTGGTTTTTCCAATGTAAATTTACTGTACGAATTACTTAAATTCAGACACTGTGAACTACCTTAAACTAAAAGTGAAAAAAAAAAAAAAAAAACACTTAACCAAAAACTACTATAACCAAATACTACTTATTAGTATAGGTTTAGTTCTTCCTCCACTACTCTACATCATTAACACACACGACATTCCACATAGCTCTTAAAAATCTAACTATCGCTTCAGAGGCTCTACAGCATTACTTGTCAAAATTCCGTGCCTGGCATAATATTTGAAATTACGGCATATCACAACATATTTTACTCCTCAACGTGAAACATCCCAAGTTTTCCTTCACAACACGCCGATTTCTCAAACAGTTATTGTACACTACCTTGGTCAGACCAATAAACGTCTGATCAAGGTAGTGCACATTGTGTGACTCATAAACTAACAATTACTTATACATAGAGAAGAGTTCTTTTTGATGAAAATATAAATTGCTATATTTATATGGACTACAGAAAAACGTCGAGATCCAAATAAACTGAACATTGACATGAAGTCTACATCAAGAAAAAAAAGAAAACGCTAAACCAAAGACAAAGACTTTGTTGACAACACACCGATTCCTCAAACAGACACTGCATACTACCTTGGTCTAACGTTTGACCGAAAAATGACATGGGGTAACACAAAAAAATGTATAACGCTCAACCAAAGGCTAAGACTTTTATATTCACTCTTCTACAAAAATTGAACTCTGCAACTAAAAAAAAAAAATAAACACATTCTTGCTTAGTGAAACCTATTTAGACACACGCTTAATAAATATACGGAACAGTTAAAAAAAACACATATTAACAAACTCCAAACCTTCCAAGCAAAAAAATGCAGGGCAATAACACACAATAACACCCTGGTACGTAAGCAACATAAACTTTACATACTGACCTACGCATGCCAACAGTTAACGAACGAACTGTTCGGGAACGATTTCACGAAAAAATACATGGAAATCTAAATACACTTATAGCGACATGGCCAGAATACATATTCCTAACAACAACCAGAGAAGGCTAAAAAGGAGCTGGATGAGTGACCTCGTAGCTTTGAAGCCATGTATAATTTCTCACAACTGATTCACTAATCTGGAAACTCTTGACAAAGTTTTGATCTGAGCAACACTAACAGAGTTAGAGCGAGTCAAAATGTTACTTTTATGAGTGTGAAAAAAAGCTTTGACCCCAGAAAAAAGACATATCGCCGATCGTCGGCAAGAAAAGTGACACAACTCAAAAAAAAAATTCATTTTACGTTTTATTTCAGAATAATGATCGTTTCTGGTTTGCCTTGCAACAGGAAAAGTACCCTAAAGGTATCTCAGCAGGCGGCCGCAAATTGCGTTATTTGCCATTTATCCAAAGTTACGATGCCGAACGGTGGAAGCAGGAACAGTGACACATCTCAGTTGTGTCTTGACCTTCACAAAGGTAACATGTACCGGGAGTTAAGGACAGTGTGATATTTTGAGTTGGGACGATTTTCTTGTCCATGAGCGATATTACTATAATAACTTCTAAAACTTCTTTTGCCTCTCCTGGAAAATTTGATGTTTTGAGTTGTGTCACTTTTCTTTCCCTTGAGCGATATGTTTTTTTAATTTCAACAGTACTCATTTTTTTAATCCCATTGAATAATATCTGTGGCACCTGTGCATAGTGGGCTAGTTGCGGAAATTGCGATTTTAGGAAAACTGAATTGAATGTTTGAGATTTTTTCCAAATCGTCCAGTTAAAAAAAATCAAAACTATGGGGCTTAAACTCTTGATAGTACATTTCTATTTATGTTGCTAAGGTATGTTTCGATTCTTGCCAATATTCTAATCGTGCCAAAAAAAAATCGAACTATTACACTAATCGATTTTGTGTAAAAAATGGGCTAAGTTATTAATATTAACGTGATTGACCCCTGAAAGCCAAGTGCTTAACTATTTTTTAGAGTTCAGAAAAATTAGGTGTAAATTAAATATTTTTCCTTTTCAATTTTTTTTTTTTTTTTTTTATAAAAGAAAATAAAATAACATACACAGCATGTCTAAAGAAAAAATAATTATTATATTAGTAGTATTTAAAACACTGAAAAAAATAATCACTCATAATTTTCTTTCATTCGTCTTCTTTATCAACTAAGTCTGAGTACACATCATGTTTAGATGTTGATTTCAGCTCTTCATAGAATCGTCTAAATCTTGGACTTAACTAGGGAAGAAGATCTAACAGATCTTTCTTCTTTTCTGCCGCTATCGGAAGTGATTCAACATATCTGATTAGTGGCTCTAATTTCTGTAGCCTACCCTTTATCAAAAAACTTACAGTTTTAAAATTAACGTTTATATCGAGAGTTCACTTGTAGTAGAGAACACCGCAGCTATCTTTGTTATAGCTAAGCCATCTTACCTTCCCCCAATGTATAGTGTCTTTTTCATTATCTTTTTTCCTATGAAATAAGGCAGTTTTTAAAAGGGAAGAAAAATTTTAATTGTGAAAAATTGTGGGGCTAAGTAAACTTGACTCGCTTTTTACAAGTAAAAGTTCAAGATTGGGGTATCAGCCCACGATTCACAAAGGAATATCCTTCGTTGATATGGACGGAACACTTAGCCGGTTGGACCAAAGAAAAGAAAAAAAAAAATCACGATTCTGGTGATGTAGATAGCTCTAAAAATTTACAAAATTCGACCTAGCCCACAATGCACAGGTGCCACAGATATATATTGGAAATAAAGTTAAACGTAACGGGTTTATTTTGTAAACAAAATAAAAAAGTAGAAATTCCATTTTTTTATTCTAATGTTTCTTTCATGTTTTCTTGAATATTAGTTATTATTTATTATCTCCTTTGTAAATATCCTACTGTTAAGTAAGATTTACTATTTATTTATTTATTTTTTTTTTCATGTGTCTTTCATAATATAAAAGGGATCGCATGAGAATAATCGTTCACAATTACCTCTTAAACATTACTTAATTATTCATACGTAAGGAACGTTTTTTAACACTTGAGTGGGCGTGCGTATGCTTTAAAATCAGTAATCGTCACGCAAGAATTTTATTATTTTTAATTTTGTTTTTCCGTAATAAATTATTATATTTAACTATTAATAAAAATGTATAATGGTATTAGGGTTATCCATTGCGGAAATTTGTGTGTATTATAAGTTAACAACAACAACATTTGTGCTACACTACCATGCAGAACCTTGGCCTCTTCCACGATTCCCCTTCATTTATTCCGGTCACCAGCCGCTCTCTTCTTATAACTCACACCAAGGGTCTTTAGGTCCGCTTATAAGTTAATTATATTAAATTAAAGTAATTACTCTTCATATGTTCACCTGCTGAAGCATCTTGGTTTCGCAAAGTAGCCCGTTTGCTCGTTCATGACCTCTCTATAGACAGGTTTACACGCTCATACGATTTGCGCAAATCCATGCTTTGCGTTTTTTGGAATTTTGAAGGTGTTATTCATCAGGAATTTTTTTCTGACGTCGTATCTCCACTTCTAAATTTTTCAAACCAAGGCCGCGCAAAGCGCTCTTCAAGGACACCCTCCCCTTTATATTTAATAGTTTTACGAATTGCTTCAGCGGCTGTGAACTTTTTTTTTTACAGAAATGTCTTAAAATTGCGAGAACTTCGTAGGACCCTGTCATGTTTTATCTTTGAAATAAATAATTGAACTAAGGCTTTTTTTTTAAGAAGTCCAATGTTAGAAAACAAGCATAGGGAATGCTCTAAAGGGATTAATAAGTAGTTTGGTACATAATAAAATAGCATTAAGATATTTACAGACTTTTTGAACTCTGGAATTTGATAAAACGGTCATTTTTTTTTTTTTTTTTTATACGCCCATTATTTTGTGTTAGACTTTTTTAAGCTGAAACTTATCGGAATATTTTTTTTTCAATATTTTAATTTTGTTTTCATAACTCATGGAGTAGTTAATATAGATAGGGATCTGCGTGTAGTTGTGAGAACCCAGGGCACGTTTTTCTTATCACGGATCACTGGTTCCATAAAGCTGTTTCGTTTTTTAGACTTTTATTCCGAGATATAACCTGGTATCATCATTGAGGCCCATAACATTCTCGATGTGTCTTCATAAAGCAACATCGACACGACTAAATATCGACCACAGTCCTCTTCTAGTGGCGGCTCGACAGCCCATGAAGGTAGACAGAGGACCAATGAGATTACAGGCAGCTATGTGTCCACGTGTGGTTCGGAATAACGATGAGGGAGTCCTGCGATGTGTCATAACCTGCCCATAACCCGATAGAGATTTAAGCTTTATCCACTTTTTTTGTATCTCCTCTCTCCCAATCAAACTCTCTCTCTTTCTCTGTTCCACCGTACCTCTGTCTGTCCCTCTTTTTCTCTGCCCTTCCCTATTTTACAAGGGAAGGACACACTCAGTCTCTCACGGGTCTTGTTGGCAATGTTTTTGGAGGTTCCTGGTCAGAAAATATTAGACAGGTATTTTGCCGTTCCGACCAATGGGCCCTAGAAGCCGAGAAAAAAAAAAATAAAATAGCATTAAACTAATTTATTTTATATCCCGAGTTTAAAAAATGATAACGACATGATTCATGCACCAAGATTTTTAGTTTTGATTGCGATTTGAAGAAACATACAGCCGTTCCATAGATTTTGGTTTAGGTTAATTAAATTATACAAAATTATTAGATTTCCAAGAAAACTACCTCTATAATTTTTTTCATAAATCCAAAAAACATTTTTATTTTTTAGCTTGAGTTTGAAACCAAAGACATTTCAAGCGTGTTACCAACCTTATATTTGGGTAGAAAAGGAAGTTGATACGTTTAACCGTCTAAGCGTAATTCATGTTTATGTCAATATAACTTGCATACCATTTATTTGGTCAGGCAAATGTTGAAGCTTACGAATTTTTCTTTTTCTATTTGGATGAAATTTTGTATTTAAGGGTTCTTTTAAATGCTGAATTCGAATCCAATGTCGCTTCTTGTGAAAAAAAAAATATATTGAACGCACTTCACTTGAAAAATTTTAGCTCTTACGCCGTAAAAATGTGATAGAAAATGTTTTTTAGCCCAAGAATTCTATTTAATCAACTGACGTGTATTCAGGAAAAAATAAACATCTCCACTATAATCGTTTTAATTAAATTATTTAAAGTCAAAACATTTCAGAATAGCAAGTTAGCAAAACTACCTGATGATTTTTTTCGTTTGTTTTTTTGTGGCTTAAGGTTCCTCTATGATCTAACTAAGGCAGGAAATACGGGTTATCCTACAGGTTCCTGAACTATTCTGGAAGGAAAATGATTTATTCCATGTGTTATCTACAAAATGAATTTTA